>CM061067.1:148256896-148543658 GCA_030762895.1 Sophora flavescens
TGTTCTTTTTGGAATTTTTTCAAACAGTTAATATGCAAACAGAAAGAGGAATAACAATTAGATAGAATTGCTAGGGTTAAACTAAGCTAATCCTCCCTTGATTGTTATGAAATGATAACTAACACAGTTCCTAGTTCTATTATGACAATCAAGTCTTTTCTGAGATACTCAAGCCTAATTCCTTAGGTGCATTGAGCCTAAAACCCCAAGTTAAACCCTAATTCCTTAGGTGGATTAACCTGAGATTTTGCATTAAGTAAAGACTTATAAGATTGCAAGCACCTCAAGACCTATTCCTAGGCTCATGAACTACTCGGCATTTGATTCATGAGCAAGCTCTAACACCAACCTTCCAGTTATCTATTAAAGCAACTAATCATTCCTAGGGTGATCAAGCCTAAGAAAGTATTAAGCATGGAATCAAACACTCATAAAGAACAAGGAAACTGCATTATAATCAAGTCATTTTACAACCAAGTTCAGATAGCAATAGTCTAACCCCAACAAAGGGGAGTTTAGCTACACATAATTGAAGATAAAACAAAAGAAATAATTACAGAGATGAACAAAGGAGAGAGCTCCATGAAATGATGCACAGCAGCCACAGCTCTTTAGGGTTTTTCTGAATGACTTTCTTCTGTTCTGACCAGTTCTTTTATAACTCGTGGCCGGTCACGGCCGTGATAGCCATCACGGCCAGGCCGTGACGGGTTCTGACTCTTGCAGTTCTGGCCAAACTACTCTTTCGCGAGGCGAGCACTTATTTCGCGACGCGAGCCCACTTTTGATGCCCGTGATCCCCATCACGGCCAGGCCGTGATCGTCTCTGACTTTTGGAGGTTTCTGGGTCACGGCCGTGATGTACATCACGGCTAGGCCGTGATCGTCTCTGACTTTTGGTGGTTTTGGTACAATCACTCTCTCGCGAGGCGAGCTATCATTCGCGTCGCGAACCAACTTTTCACGCCCTTGATCTCTATCACGGCCAAGCCGTGATCGTCTCTGACTTTTGGTGGTTTTGGGTCACGGCCGTGATAGCCATCACGGCCAGGCCGTGACGATTCTCGACTTTTGGCCCCTTCTTCTTCAGTTTTCAGGCCTTCTCTTCATCTCAGCTTCCTCATGGCCAAAACTTGGGTATTTAATCAAAAATCCCTGCAAAACAACACACAATACCACCTTATCCGTTCCAAATGAAAAACTAAACAAAATCCAACTAAAATGGCCTAACTAAATGCAAATGCATGCAGAATTGTACATGGAAAATGAAGTGAAATCACACTCATCAAATCACCCCAAGCTTAACACTTTGCTTGTCCTCAAGCAAAAACCAAGGCCATAAAACCGAAATAAACAAACATGGATAGTGAACTAAGAACCCGAGTAAAATGATCCAAGTAACAGGCATTCAATTATTTCAACAAGAGACAATCAATTCAAGTCCAATTAGGGGCTTAGTTTTCCTAGACTCACAATCTCACTGATTCGGGCACTCTATCTCACTTGAAGCTCACCCCAAGCTTGTTCATTTGCTTGGCTCTCTTCTTGCCTCACTCACTCAAGTGTTAAGGGAATATGACATTTCACTCCATTTTCCTCAAAGAATGATTCCTACCATAAGCTTGACTATCAACCAAATCTTCACTTTATTAATGAAAACATCTAAGAATCAAGAGGTCTTATTCTTTGGTTGTAATGGGGCCATGGGATCAATTTTCAGGTGGGAATTTCAAGAACAGGAAATTTCAAAAGGCTATACAAACAATCAAGCATTGCAAGGCACGACCTTCTAAAATACCTTTCTTTGGGTTTCAGTTTACTCTTCCACCATTCTTTCATTTTTTTTTTCTTTTTCTTTTTTACTTCTCATTCCTTTTTGTCATCCCCTTCCCCATTTTTATTTCTTTTTCTCTCTCTTTTTTTTTTTTTTTGGAGAAGGGGAGATTTTGCAATTCAAGAGAAGTAAAATTTTTTTCAGATTCATTTTTTTTCTTTTCATCATCCCAAACTTTCAACTACATTTTCCAACCCATTTTTGCACAGTACTTTAGAAGGTCCCTCATAAGCATATTTAACACAACATTTTAGGGTACCAAGAAAAGCATGCTATTCATTCAGGCTCAAAATGGGGCAACTAAGGGTAGCATTATTCATTCAAAGCTCAGAAGGCCGGAAAAACACCTATTGCCTCAATCCTTTTCAAAAATGTTCTAAAAAATTTTCAAGTTTTGAAATGGTTTCAAGTCAAGTTCTAGAGAAAAACAATCCAAGAGGAACACACTCTACACAAAGAACGGGGGCAGATTTAGTGAGTGCCCCCTAATGGCTCAAAAGCTCACATTTATCAGTTCAAGAACCAGTGAGAAACACAAATCCATAGAAACACATGCTAATCATCAACTATTCAAGACCATCTCAAGCATATTTAATGAAGCCGAATTACAAGAATAGAAAATCAGGGTCCAAAATTCACTATCACAGAAAAATTGGCACTTAGCTCTCACTATCATACGCTCAATCTAAGCAGGGGTAACCGAATCATGCGATCATGCAAACTTAAGCCTATATGAATGCAATATTTACAATGCAAGCAAAAAGATTACCCCTACCCCAAGCTTAAAGACTTACATTGTCCTCAATGTAAATAATTAAGTTTAGAGAGGGGAGAAAACTGGAACAACTCACCAAGGTGGTAGTGGTGCTGAATCACATGCTTTCTGGTTTTGTTTCCTCTTGCCCTTCTTCTCCTCCTTCCTTCAAAATCTGTAAGCACTCAACAAACTATTAGCAAACCTCTTGAGCTTCTCAAATTATTCAAGAGGAGAAATCAAAAACAAAAGAGAAGATGAAAATAAAAAATAAAAATTGGGTTGCCTCCCAATAAGCGCTTCTTTAACGTCACTAGCTTGACGGATGATCTCTAAGATGGTGCCTCAAGAGGGATGGAGACTGCCAGACGATTAAAATCTCCTCCAAGGTAGTGCTTGAGCCTGTGCCCATTGACAGTGAAAGTATTTCCTGATGATGGATTTTCCAATTCAACTGAACCAAACGGAGAAACTGACTTGACATAGAATGGGCCTGACCATCTTGATCTCAATTTGCCCGGGAAAAACTTGAGTCTTGAGTTGAACAGCAAAACTGACTGGCCTTCTTCAAATTTCTTGGGAAGAATGTACTTATCATGCCAGAACTTGGTTCTTTCCTTGTATATCCTGGCACTCTCATAAGCCAAGAGTCGGAACTCATCCAACTCATTCAATTGAAGCATCCTCTTGTCCATGGCCAGCCTTGTATCAAAGTTCAGGGCCTTCACTGCCCAAAAAGCACGGTGTTGTAGCTCTACCGGAAGGTGACATGATTTCCCGAACACTAATTGGTAAGGTGACATACCAATAGGTGTCTTATAAGGCGTCCGATAGGCCCAAAGTGCATCATCCAATTTCTTCGCCCAATCCTTCCTTGCATTGTTCACAGTTTTTTCCAAAATTCTCTTCAACTCCCGGTTGGACAATTCCACTTGCCCACTGGTTTGGGGATGGTATGGTGTGGTAACTTTGTGGTTCACCCCAAACTTGGCAAGCACTGCATTGAACTCCTTATTGCAAAAGTGGGTACCCCCATCACTAATGATAGCCCTAGGGGTCCCAAACCGGGTAAAAATATTCTTCCTCACAAAACTGATCACAGTTCTTGCATCATCTTTCAGAGTTGGCACGGCTTCCACCCACTTGCTCACATAATCAACCGCCACCAGGATGTACTTGTTGTTGTAAGATGATGGGAAAGGACCCATGAAGTCGATCCCCCATACATCAAAGAGCTCCACCTCAAGTATACCCTTCAAGGGCATCTCATTTCTCTTAGAAATACTACCGGTCCTCTGACATTTATCACAATTCATCACCCAAGCTCTGGAGTCCTTGAAAATAGTGGACCAAAACAGCCCGCTTTGCAAAATCTTCATGGCGGTCCTCTCACCACCAAAGTGTCCTCCATAGGGTGAGTTGTGGCAGTGGGTCAACACCCCATTAATTTCTTCTTCCGGTATGCACCTCCTCAGAATTCCATCTGAACCTCTTTTGAAAAGATACGGCTTATCCCAAATATAGAACTTGGCATCATGAATGAGCTTCTTCCTCTGTTGCGCATTGAAGTCCTTAGGAATCTTATTGGCTGCCTTGTAATTTGCAATATCCGCGAACCAAGGTGCCACTTGCACCACAAACAACTGTTCATCTGGGAATTCCTCTTGAATTGGCAATTTTGCTTTTGCTTGGACATCTGCTTGTGGAAGCCTAGACAGATGGTCGGCTACCACATTCTCTACTCCTTTCTTGTCCTTTATTTCCAAATCAAACTCTTGGAGTAGTAGTATCCACCTAATAAGCCTTGGCTTAGCATCCTGTTTAGTCATAAGATATCTCAAAGCAGAATGATCAGTGTAGACAATAGTTTTACAGCCAATCAAGTAGGATCTAAATTTATCAAAAGCAAATACCACAGCAAGCAATTCTTTTTCAGTCGTAGTGTAATTCAATTGGGCTTCATTAAGCACACGACTGGCATAGTAAATGACATGCAACACTTTGTTTTTTCTTTGGCCCAAAATGGCTCCCACCGCATAGTCACTTGCATCACACATTAGCTCAAAAGGTAAACTCCAATCTGGAGGTGCAATGACCGGTGCGGTGGTGAGTTTTTCTTTCAAAATTTTGAAGGCATGCATGCAATCATCATCAAATATAAAAGGAGTATCAGCTACCAAAAGCTTGCATAAGGGTTTCACAATTTTTGAAAAATCTTTTATGAACCTTCTATAAAAACCCGCATGCCCTAGGAAGCTTCTAACACCTTTCACATTTAAGGGAGGAGGAAGTTTTTCAATCACTTCAATTTTGGCTCTATCAACCTCCATCCCTCGTGATGAAATTTTGTGCCCAAGAACTATACCCTCCCTAACCATGAAATGGCATTTTTCCCAATTTAAAACGAGGTTAGTTTCTTGGCACCTTTTTAAAACACAGGCAAGATTATTCAAACAGTTATCAAAAGAATCACCAAATACAGAAAAATCGTCCATAAATACCTCAATAAATTTCTCATTCATATCAGAAAATATGGATAGCATGCACCTTTGAAAAGTGGCGGGTGCATTGCACAACCCGAAAGACATTCTCCTGTATGCATAGACTCCATAAGGGCAGGTGAAAGCGGTCTTCTCTTGGTCCTTTGGGTCAACCACGATCTGGTTATACCCGGAGTATCCATCAAGGAAACAATAGAAAGCATGGCCCGCCAACCTCTCTAGCATCTGATCAATGAAGGGTAATGGAAAGTGGTCTTTTCTAGTGGCCTCATTCAGTCTTCTGTAATCAATGCATACCCTCCATCCAGACACGGTCCTAGAGGGAATAAGTTCATTCTTTTCATTCGCTACCACTGTCATCCCCCTTTCTTCTAGACAACTTGGACCGGACTCACCCATGGACTATCGGAGATGGGATAGATAATGCCCGCATCCAACAACTTCACAATCTCCTTCCTCACAACTTCTTTCATATTCGGGTTGAGTCTTCTTTGCGGTTGCCTAACCGGCTTGAATTTTTCTTCCACCCGGATTTTGTGCATGCAAAAGGAGGGGCTTATCCCTTTTAAATCGGACATAGACCATCCGATTGCAGATTTGTGCTCCCTAAGCACCCTCAACAGCTTCTCTTCTTCCAAGGAATTCAACCCACTACTGATGATAACTGGGAATGAAGAGTTCATCCCAAGGAAAGCATAACGGAGATGGGATGGCAATTCTTTCAACTCTAGCACCGGTGGGTCACCCTTGTCTTCAATTCTCACATCTTCCACCACTTTGTCTTCATCAGTATTCACAACCAGACAAGCCTCCGTGAGATTTAATCATGAGATCAACTTCTTCTCGCACATACTTCTTCTTCTACATCCTCTACCATTAGAGCTGCTTCTAACGAATCCTCAAACTTATGGTGCAAACTCTTGTCAGATAATGAATCAATGAGGTCTACTATCATGCATGTGTCCTTGTCGCTTGGGTGTTTCATTGCCTCAAACACATTAAAGGTGACCTTTTCGTCTTGTACCGAAGCACCAATTCCCCTTGATTGACATCGATCAAGGCTCTACTGTTGCTAGGAATGGTCTCCCAAGAATCAGAGGAGTATCACCATCTTCAGCCATATCTAACACCACAAAATCTGCTGGAAAAATGAACTTATCCACCTTCACCAACAAATCCTCCACAACACCATAGGGATATGTAATTGAGCGGTCTGCCAGTTGAAGAGAAATCCTCGTTGGTTTTACTTCACCAATCCCCACTTCTTGAAAATGGAGAGCGGCATCGATTAATACTTGCCCCTAAATCGCACAATGCTCTCCCCTATGTTCGGATGACCAATCGTGCATGGGATAGTGAAACTGCCCGGTCCTTCATTTTTACTGGCAACTTCCTTTGAAGTATAGCACCGCACTCTTCAAGAAGCATCACCGTCTCCTCCTTCCACCTTCTTTTGTTTGTAAGGATCTCTTTCATGAATTTTGCGTAGGAAGGCATCTGCTTTGTAGGAGCTTCAAAGAAACGGGATGTTAATTTGTAGCTTTTTGAATACATCCAGGAACTTAGAAAACTGCTGATCTTTTGCCTCTTTCTTCAACCGTTGGGGGTACGGAATTCTGAAATATGGGGGCAGCTCCTTGGGATTATCAACCTCTTCCAGAATCTGTCTTTTAGTCTTCTTCTTCGCAAATTCTTCATCAACCAATTTCTCCCTCTGCGGTTCTTCAGCTTCTACATCAATAGGGATAGAGGTAGTATCTTGGGAATTTCCGAGTTCTTCATTGTTTACCGCTTCAAACTGCACCTTATCAATTCCAGCATCACTTGTCTTTTCTTCCCTCTCTTTTTCTTGTGGATTTAACACTCTCCCACTTCTTGTAACAATGGCCTTACAATCTTCCCTAGGGTTCTTCTCAGTATCCCCAGGCAATTGTCCTGGAGGTCTCTCTGCCATCTGCCTTGCTAGTTGGCCCATTTGATGCTCCAAGTTCTTGATTGAGGCATTCTGATTCTTTATAGTCTCTTGAGTAGCTTGCATGAACTGGCCTAGAAGGTTCTCCAATTTGCTTGAACTCTCTTGAGGAGGCTTTGCTTGAGTATTTGAACTTTGCCCTTGTCTCCAACTAAAGTTAGGATGGTTGCGCCACCCCGGATTGTAGGTGTTGGAGTAAGGATCATTTCTAGGCCCTTGGTTGCCCATATAATTTACCTCTTCTTGTCCCGAACTTCCAACCACATTGATCTCACAGTTTCCATTTGTATGGTTGCCTCCACAGAAATCGCACACTGAGGCACCTTGAACTTGGACAGCTTGTACTTGAGAGTTCTACAGTTGAACTGACCCCAGTTGTTTGGTAAGAATAGCCATTTGTGCCTTGAGAGCACCAATTTCATCCAGCTCTAGAACACCTCTATTGACCATTGACCGAGAACTAGGCATTTGATAGTCATTGTTAGCCATGTTCTCAATCAAGTCCTTTGCTTCTTCCGGTGTCTTCTGACTCAATGTCCCTCCTGCAGCCGCTTCAATCATACTTCTTGAATTTCTGTTGAGCCCATTGACAAATGTTGCAACCTGCTGCCATGTCTCTAGTTCATGATTTGGACAAGCTGTGAGTAAGGACTTGAACCTCTCCCAGGCTTCATATAGTGACTCACCATCCCTCTGTGCAAAGGCATTGATCTCTGACCTCAGCTTAATCATTCTTGACGGAGGGAAGAATCGAGATAAAAACTTGCTGACCAAGTCGTTCCAGGTGATGATGCTTCCATGAGGATGAGATTGAAGCCATGCCTTAGCTCTATCCCTCAAAGAGAAAGGGAAAAGCCTTAACCGAATGGCCTCATCAGAAGCTCTGTTTAACTTGATGGTGTCACACAGCTCAATGAAAGTACCAATGTGAGCATGAGGATCTTCACTCTCCAACCCTCCAAATTGGTTTTGCTGCACAAGGTGGAGAAGTGATGCCTTGATTTCGAAATTATTGCAAGCCACTGCGGGTCTCACAATCGGAGTTCCACATCTATCAACTCTAGGGGAAGTGTAGTCCCCCATTGTTCTCCTTGGTGCATTATTTTCTGCCATGGTGACAGCTTTGTTACTTCAAACCGTGGTTCTTGCACACTTGGGTAACTCAACTTGTTGCTCTTGTCTACTAGAAGATGCTCTTTCTCTCTGTTCTGTCTTGCCTTGGTTTTCTTTCTATTCCTTCCGCAGAGTCTCTCGATCTCGAGTTCGAATTGGAGTTCACCTGGGTCAATTGTACCTCGCATACACCGAACAAACGGAGTAGCACAGGAACAAAACAAAACAAAGCACTTGCAGAAATTTACAGCAGGGAAACAGAAATTAAGAACGAAAAAACACAGTAGGAAAACAGTAAAAATGCCTAAATTAGGAGTCCCCTTTGGTACTCGTGATATTGGCATACCGATCCCCGGCAACGGCGCCAAAAACTTGACACGGACTCGGCAAGTGTACCGGTTCGTTGTAAGTAATAAAACGGTAAGACCGGATATCGTTCTCAGGGATCGTGGACAATTACCACTTCGCAAATTAGACTACTATCTAGGCGATCGAATTTTGGAGTGAAGGTTGCTCTAACATCTAACAGGCAAACAAGAAGAAAATGTTTTTGTTCTTTTTGGAATTTTTTCAAACAGTTAATATGCAAACAGAAAGAGGAATAACAATTAGATAGAATTGCTAGGGTTAAACTAAGCTAATCCTCCCTTTATTGTTATGAAATGATAACTAACACAGTTCCTAGTTCTATTATGACAATCAAGTCTTTTCTGAGATACTCAAGCCTAATTCCTTAGGTGCATTGAGCCTAAAACCCCAAGTTAAACCCTAATTCCTTAGGTGGATTAACCTGAGATTTTGCATTAAGTAAAGACTTATAAGATTGCAAGCACCTCAAGACCTATTCCTAGGCTCATGAACTACTCGGCATTTGATTCATGAGCAAGCTCTAACACCAACCTTCCAGTTATCTATTAAAGCAACTAATCATTCCTAGGGTGATCAAGCCTAAGAAAGTATTAAGCATGGAATCAAACACTCATAAAGAACAAGGAAACTGCATTATAATCAAGTCATTTTACAACCAAGTTCAGATAGCAATAGTCTAACCCCAACAAAGGGGAGTTTAGCTACACATAATTGAAGATAAAACAAAAGAAATAATTACAGAGATGAACAAAGGAGAGAGCTCCATGAAATGATGCACAGCAGCCACAGCTCTTTAGGGTTTTTCTGAATGACTTTCTTCTGTTCTGACCAGTTCTTTTATAACTCGTGGCCGGTCACGGCCGTGATAGCCATCACGGCCAGGCCGTGACGGGTTCTGACTCTTGCAGTTCTGGCCAAACCACTCTTTCGCGAGGCGAGCACTTATTTCGCGACGCGAGCCCACTTTTGATGCCCGTGATCCCCATCACGGCCAGGCCGTGATCGTCTCTGACTTTTGGAGGTTTCTGGGTCACGGCCGTGATGTACATCACGACTAGGTCGTGATCGTCTCTGACTTTTGGTGGTTTTGGTACAATCACTCTCTCGCGAGGCGAGCTATCATTCGCGTCGCGAACCAACTTTTCACGCCCTTGATCTCTATCACGGCCAAGCCGTGATCGTCTCTGACTTTTGGTGGTTTTGGGTCACGGCCGTGATAGCCATCACGGCCAGGCCGTGACAGATTCTGACTTTTGGCCCCCTTCTTCTTCAGTTTTCAGGCCTTCTCTTCATCTCAGCTTCCTCATGGCCAAAACTTGGGTATTTAATCAAAAATCCCTGCAAAACAACACACAATACCACCTTATCCGTTCCAAATGAAAAACTAAACAAAATCCAACTAAAATGGCCTAACTAAATGCAAATGCATGCAGAATTGTACATGGAAAATGAAGTGAAATCACACTCATCAAATCCTCCTACTAAAAATGTAAGAATGAGGAGTGACATAACTTCATTCAAGCAAAATGATGATGAGTCACTGTATGACTCGTGGGAGAGGTTCAAGGAGCTGTTGAGAAGATGTCCTCATCATAGCATCCCTGTATGTATTCAAATGGAGACCTTCTACAATGGACTGCAGCCTCCTTCAAGATTGATGTTGGATACTTCATTTGGAGGTACATTCTTGATAAAATCATACAATGAAGCTTATGCGTTGATTGAAAGCGTAGCTGCTAACAGCTATCAATGGCCAACTGTGAGGGTCAATTCTGCTAAAACACCTGCTGGAGTGCTTGAAGTGAAGGAAGCAAATGCCCTATCTGCTCAGCTTGCTTCCATCACTAACATGCTGAAAAATCTGACTGCTACTAACGCCAAAAAGGAACCTGCTATGGCTGAACCTGTGGTTGCTCAACTGAGTTCTATTTCATGTGTTTTCTGTGGAGGGGAGCATTTATTTGAAGAGTGTCCAAATAACCCAGTATCAGTGAATTATGTGGGTAATAGAGGGAATAATGCATACTCCAATACTTATAATCCGAGTTGGAAGCAACACCCGAATTTCAACTATGGGAATTACAACAACACATTGAATTCTTCAGCTGGAAATGCTCCACAACAACACCAACACCAACAACAGGGACAAAACAGTCTGCAGCAACAGAACCAAGCTCCTGCAAAGGAATCATCCTTGGAAGCTATGTTGAAAGCTTTCATGACAGAAACTAGAGCTCAAATCCAAAACCAAGGAGCTGCTGTGAGAAATTAGGAGAATCAAGTAGGTCAGTTGGCCACTGCATTAGCTAACAGACCTGCTGGTACCTTACCTGCTTCCACAGAGTCTCCATCATCCTCAAATGATAAAGGAAAGGAGCAAGTTAAAGCCATAAACTTAAGAAGTGGTAAAGAGCTACGGGATGATGTAGCACCTAAGCAGCAGGGAACAAAGACAACTGAACCAGCTGAAACAGAATTCTAAGCATGACTTGATTCCACTGCCTGAAGATACAAAGTAAGTCATTCCTAAGTGGACTGAGCCCAAGCTGATTCCAGAGAGGCCACCTCCTCCATTTCCACAAAGGTTGAGGAAAGCAGCTCAAGAGAAGCAGTTCAACAAATTTTTGGAAATTCTGAAACAATTGCACATCAACATACCTCTAGTTGAAGCTCTGCAGCAGATGCCTAACTGCACCAAATTTATGAAGGACATTCTTACTAAGAGAAAGAGATTGGGATAGTTTGAGACAGTGGCAATGACAAAGGAGTGTAATCAGTTGTTGTAGAACAAGGTTCCCCAGAAAATGAAAGACCCGGGCAGTTTTACAATTCCTTGCTCTATAGGGAATACTTACTGTGGAAAGGCCTTGTGTGATCTTGGAGCTAGCATTAATTTGATGCCAATGTCCATTTTCAAGCAATTGAAGATTGGAGAAGCCAAACCTACCAGTGTCACTTTGCAACTTGCTGACAGATCCATTTCTTACCCAGAAGGAAAGATTGAGGATGTTCTGATTAAGGTAGACAGATTTGTGTTTCCAATGGATTTCATTATTCTTGATTTTGAGGCTGACAAGGAAGTCTCTATTATCCTTGGAAGACCCTTTCTTGCAACTGGAAGAACATTGATAGATGTGCATAAAGGAGAACTCATTATAAGGGTGAATGATCAACAAGTGACTTTCAATGTTTTTAATGCATTACACTATCCTGATGAAGAGATGGAAAGCTGTTATGTTATTACTGGTATTGAATCTCTGGTGCAAGAGCAATTGAAAGCATCAGGGCAAGACTTGGAGCATGAGTTTGATCTGAATAAGGAAACTGATTCTGGCAATTAAATGATGAGTTAAAGCAGCTAGTTGAAGGGAATTTGGCACACAGATCTTGGATCAAAAAATATGAGTCCTTAGATGTATCTGCAGTCACCTTCAAGGAGAATGTTCCCTCTATTGAAAGACCTCCCACCCTTGAATTAAAGCAACTTCCTTCCCACCTGAAATATGCTTATCTTGGAGAAAAGGAAACTCTTCCTATCATCGTCTTTTCTTTCTTAACTTCCGAGCAAGAAGGTAGTCTTATCTCAGTTTTGAAGAGGCACAAGAAGGCTATTGGATGGCAAATGGCAGATATTAGAGGAATCAGTCCTAGTCTCTGCATGCACAGAATCTTGTTGGAGGAAAATGCCAAGAACAATATTGAGGGCCAGAGAAGACTGAACCTGATAATGAAAGAAGTGGTAAAGAAGGAGATCATCAAATGGCTTGATGCAGGAATTATTTACCCCATTTCAGATAGTGTGTGGGTAAGTCCTGTGCAATGTGTTCCAAAGAAAGGAGGAGTTACTGTGTTGAAGAATGAGAAGAATGAGCTTATTCCTACAAGAGCAGTCACAGGTTGGAGGATATGTATGGACTACAGAAAGATGAACAAAGCCACAAGGAAAGATCATTTTCCACTACCATTCATTGATCAAATGCTTGATAGGTTATCTGGGAGAGACTTCTATTGTTTCTTAGATGGCTATTCAGGTTACAATCAAATAGCAGTGGCACCAGAAGATCAGCAAAAGACCACCTTCACTTGCCTATATGGTACATTTGCTTTCAGAAGAATGCCTTTTGGGCTCTGCAATGCTCCAACAACTTTTCAAAGATGTATGATGATTATCTTTTCTGATTTTATTGAGAAGACTATGGAAATTTTCATGGATGATTTCTCAGTTTTTGGAGATTCATTTATGGGGTGCTTGGACAATCTAGAGCAGGTGCTGGACAGATGTGAAGAAACCAATTTAGTTTTGAATTGGGAGAAGTGCCATTTCATGGTCAAATAAGGCATTGTGCTAGGCCACAAAGTGTCAAAGAAAGGCTTAGAGGTGGACAAAGCTAAGATTGAGGTGATTGAAAAACTTCCCCCACCCAATTCTGTCAAGGGCATCAGAAGTTTTCTAGGGCATGCTGGGTTCTATAGAAGATTCATCAAAGATTTCTCAAAAAATTTCAAGCCACTGTGCAAATTGCTGGAGCATGATAGTCCATTTGACTTCACAGATGAGTGTTTATCAGCTTTTGAATTGCTGAAGAAGGCTTTGATTACTGCACCTGTAATAGTAGCTCCCGACTGGGAAAGACCATTTGAGTTGAGGTGTGATTCCAGTGATTTTGCAGTAGGAGCTGTGCTAGGCCAAAGGCATAACAAAATCTTCCATTCCATATATTATGCTAGCAAGACTCTCAGATCAATTACACCAATACAGAAAAAGAATTATTGTTGTGGTGTTTGCTTTTGACAAGTTCAGACCCTATCTAGTGGGAACCAAAGTAGTGGTATATACAGATCATGAAGCCATTAAGTATCTCACTGACAAGAAGGATGCAAAGCCAAGGCTTACCAGATGGGTACTTTTGCTTCATGAATTTGATTTGGAAATCAATGATAAGAAGGGTATTGAAAATCAGGTAGCTGATCATCTCTCCAGAATTGTTAAAGGAGGGGAACCCGAGTCTCAAGGAGAAATCAAAGAAAATTTTCCCGATGAACACCTGCTAATGCTTGAAAATGCTGCAGCACCCTGGTACGCAGACATTGTGAATTTTCTGGTTAGTGGGGTAATTCCAGTGGAGATGAATTCTCAACAGAAAAAGAGGTTTCTGCATCAAGTTAAACACTTTTACTGGGATGAACCCTTTCTGTACAAAAGATGCCAAGACCAGATCATGAGGAGATGTGCTGCTGGTGAAGAAATGCAAGATATCCTTGGTGATTGCCATGTTGCTCCTTATGGTGGTCACTTTGGAGGAAAAAGAAGTGCTGCTAAAGTCTTACAATCAGGGCATTTCTGGCCCACTTTGTTCAAAGATGCTCAAGAGTATGCCAAGAATTGTGACAGATGTCAGAGGGTGGGGAATATTTCCAATAGACAAGAGCTGCCACTCAACACCATTTTGGAGATTGAATTGTTTGATGTATGGGGAATAGATTTTATGGGGCCATTTCCTATCTCTTATGGGAATGCCTACATCTTAGTTGCGGTGGACTATGTCTCCAAATGGGTAGAAGCAGTAGCATTGCCTTCCAATGATGCCAGAGTAGTCACAAAGTTCCTGCACAAGAACATATTCACCAGATTTGGCACTCCAAGAGCTATAATCAGTGATGAAGGCTCTCATTTTTGTAACAAGTTGTTTTCTAAATTGCTTGTAAAATATGGAGTGAAACACAAAGTGGCTACTGCATATCACCCTCAGACCAGTGGGCAAGCTGAAGTGTCCAACAGAAAGATCAAAAGAATCCTTGAAAAGATGGTGAACACTGCTAGGAAGGACTGGTCCTTACACTTAGATGATGCTCTATGGGCCTACAGAAATGCATTTAAAACTCCCATTGGCATGTCCCCTTGTAGATTGGTTTATGGAAAGGCTTGCCATTTACCAATTGAGCTGAAACACAAGGCATTCTGGGCCATAAAGAAGTTGAATTTTGATGCACAAGTAGCTGGAGAAGCAAGAATGCTGCAGCTGAATGAACTTGAAGAGTTTAGACTCTTTGCCTATGAAAATATTGAAGCATACAAGAGCAAGGTCAAGGCTTGGCATGATCAGAAAATTCAACCTAGGGAACTAGTTGAAGGCATGCAAGTGCTCTTGTTCAATTCCAGATTGAAATTGTTCCTTGGGAAGTTGAAGTCTTGGTAGTCTGGACCTTTCAAATTGGTCAAAGTGTACCCTCATGGAGCTGTGGATTTGTTAGATGAAAGTTCTGGAAGGGAATTCAAAGTCAATGGCCAAAGGATGACGCAATATTGGGGTGAGCCTTGTGCAAGGATGAAGGCCACCATTCAACTCATAGACCCTTAACCATAAATGTGGAGTCAGGCTGAAGGACAGTAAACCAAGTGCTCCTGGGAGGCAACCCAGTTTTATATCCTTTAATTAGTTAGTTTATTTTTGTTTTTAGTTTTATTTAGTTTTAGTTTAATTTTAAATAAATGTGTTGTTAACCCCTGTAACTGCAGGCTGTAGCAATATAGTCGTTGGGTTGTGCTGGGAGTTGGGTCAAGTCAGTTCTGTTAGAACCAAAGTGGTTCTGGTTTATTTAATCTCTAGGTTTTGATGTTAACAAAAGGATTAAATTTTCTTGGCAACGTGTTAGTTGAGATCTAACAAGTGAGTTCAGTTTATGCAGGAATAATAACATAAGGTATACAATGCTTGGATTCTTGCAAAGAATTACCCGTCCAAAGGTTATTTAAACTACTTATATTTTAATCTTTAAATAGATGGCTAACTAAAATCCAGGAGACGTCCATAGTAGCCACGTCAACAAACGAGTTCTCTCCTTAAAACTCAAGTATACATCCATAGTGCCTAACTAAAATTCAGTAGACGTCCATAGTGCCACGTCATTGGACGGAGTTTCTCTAAGGACTTAGCAAGTCCAAAGACTTGTGTGGACGAGCGCTTCTACCACACCAGTGGACGATGAAAATAAAATCTTGTGTAGACGCATTCTAAAACTGAGTGCCTGTAAACGATTCTACTTCTTCTACATCTTTACTACCTTGAATATGTTTTAATGCAATCTGGACCACATTGAAATTATTTCAAATGATTGATATTGATTTCAATGGAATATATGTTCTTTATTATTGTTAACACCTTGTTCCTTTGTGAGAAAATTCATAGTACTATCAAGGAAATACAAAAAGCAAATAGTACAATTGGAATTGCAAAACGATCTGTACGATGACAACTTTATTGTTGGACAAAAGCTGGGTTATACACAAAGGAGGAAAGAAAGTTTTTAAGGTACAATTGCTCAGGACAGTTGATGTGCGCGGCGGATGCAACGCTCGTGCGAATCCGGCAAGTGTACCGGACTGCCGTCAAGTAATAAAAGATATCGAACCCACAGAGACTGTGTTCTCGAATCGCAATCGGTTTTCGAATCGATTATATCTGGACAGTTTTAAAGAGGGTTTTGAAATTGGTTTTTGAATTGAAAGATAGATGAGCAGAGAACAATTAAAACAGAAAACAAATGTTTTTGGGGTTTTCGATTTAAATGGATTCCTAGGGATTTGGGTTACCTTTGAGGTTGTTTATGTTGCTAATCTGATTTACCTTTGTTGATTACCGAAATTGCCTTGAAGGCGAGTTTATCCTCTGATAGCTTAAGCTCCCTCTCGGGTTACAAAAGCCGTGCCCAATTGACCCGACCCCTACTTTCGTGGTAGTCGATCCCAGATTGGACCCTTTGCGTTTCGTGACAACTCGTTGCTCCTCGAGGGACGGCTTCTAACTTTCGTGATTTCAGTCCCAAGTCTGACTTCTATAGGTCCGACACCCAAGTTCACCGCTAGGTTCCTCCTTGAAATGTCTCGGTCATGCAAATAACCTAAGTTCACCGCTAGGTTCCTCCTTGGATCATTCACATCTCACAAACTAGTGGCTGCCGGGCTTTACGAGTGAATCACCCTAGAAATCCTAAGTTCACCGCTAGGTTCCTCCTTAGAACGTCTATGTCACGTAAATAAACGGTTGCCGAAATTTATGAGTGATTAACACACTAGAAATCAGATCTAAAACAATTATGAAATCAACAATGGTTTCAACATCAAATTAACATCATTTACATGCCTCGGGCAGAGCCCTAGTCCCTAGAAACTAAGCTACTACTCCAGTCTTGCCATGGAGATGACAAGCTGGGTTGACAACATAATAAAAATCAGAAAAGAGAAGAGAGGAGAAGAAGAGAAGAGATCCTAAATCTATGTCTAGAGTAGTAGCCTCTAATGTGTTGTCTCCTCTGTATCTGATGCCTTGGTCCATATTTATAGAAATGGGGAAGTTAGAGTCCCAAACCAACTCAAAATCTGATCTATTTCGGTTTCTTCAGATCCAAGTAAAGCGCGTCACGGCCGTGATGGCCATCACGGCCTGGCCGTGACGGTCTCTGCCTCTGCCAATTCTGGAAAATTCAATTTCTCGCGACGCGAGCCCTCAGCTTCATGGCCCGTGATGAATTTCACGGCTGGGCCGTGATGTGCTCTGATTTGTGGTGGTTTTGGGTCACGGCCGTGATGGCTATCACGGCCAGGCCGTGACCGACTCTGACTTCAGCCTTTCTTCTTTTTCAGTTTTGCTCGATCATGGCCGTGATGGGCATCACGGCTAGGCCGTGATGGGCTCTGTTTGGCTCATTTTCTTCAGTTTTAAAGCTCCATCTTCATCCAAACTTCATCATGGTTGATCTTGAGCAATTTACCCTTGATATCTGCAAAACAACACACGAAAACCGCCTTACCCGTTCCAAAGGAAAATTAACCTAAAATCTAATAAAAATATGCCTAAACTACATGAAAATGCATGCAAAATGATGGACAAAGATGAGGTGGAATCACACTCATCAAATCACCCCAAGCTTAAAACTTTGCTTGTCCTCAAGTAATTACTCAGGCCATAAGATAATTCAATCAAAGCATGGACAGTGAACCAAGAACCCTAGAAGCTAATCCAAGTAATAGACATTTTTAATAAGCACTCAAGAGATAATCAAGTTCAAGTCCAATTAGAAGCTTAGGTTCTTCAAGTTCATGTTCTCACTGATTTGGGCACTCATCTCACCTCACTCAAGTGTTTTAGGGTTTATGACAATTCACTCCATTTCCTCAAGGAAAGTATTTTACCATAGGCTTGACTATTAACCAAATCTCTACTTTATTTAAGAAAACACTTAAGAATCAAGAGGTCTTTTCCTTTGGTTGTAATGTGGCCATGGGATTTATTGTTAGGTGGGAAAATCAAAGAAAGGGAATTTTCAAGAAGGCTAGATAGATTATCAAACATTACAAAGTATGACACCTTCTAAAATACCTTTTGAGGACTTTGATTTACTTTTTCCACCTTTCTTCTTTCTTTTTTTTTTCTTTTTTCTTTTTTTTTTCATTTCTCACTTTCTTTGTCATCCCCTTCTCCATTTTTTTTCTGTTTATTTCATTTTTATTTGTTTGGAGAAGGGGAGATTTAGCTCAAGAGAAATATTTTCATCCCATTCTTTTTTTCCAACTACCATTTTGCCCTTTTTGTAATACTTTAAAAGGTGCCATACCAAACATTATTCATCAAAACATTTCATGGTACCAAGAAAAGTATCTTTTTCTTTAGGCTCAAAATTGGGCAACTAAGGGGTAGCATTTATCATTCAAAGCTCGGGAGGCCGGAAAAATACCTAGTGCCTCAATCATTTTCAAAAATGTTTTCAGAAATTTCTAAGTTTTGAAATGGTTTCAAGTCAAGTTCTAGAAAATACAGTCCATGAGGAATTAAATCACTCTTTCACAAGAAATGGGGTAGATTTAGTGAATACCCCTTTTGGCTCAAAATCTTACATTTTAGTAGTTCAAAAATCAGTGAGGAACACAAATCTAAGGAACCACATGCTAATTATCAACTATCAAATGACTATCTCAAGAATTTTTATTTTTAGCCATATCACAAGAATAATGAAAAATTGGGTTCAAAATTCACTATCTCAATTCATTTGGCTCCAAGTTCTCACAATCGGATGCATGTTCTAAGTGAGAGGCAATCTAGAGAATGTGATCATACCAATCTATGCCTATGTGAATGCAATATGAATGCAACAATGCAAATGCAAAAATAAATACCCCTACCCCAAGCTTGATTACTTACATTGTCTCCAATGTAAATAATCAAGTCGGAGAGAGGAGAAAAATGGAACAACTTACCGAGTCGGTAGCGGGTGTTGGCTTCACATTCCAGACAAAACTTGGGTAGAAATTGTATCACGGCCGTGAGGCTCATCACGGCTAGGCCGTGATCGTTTCTGATCCTCAGGAGTTGCCCTGTCACGGCCGTGATCTACATCACGGCTAGGCCGTGATGCTCTCTGGCCTTGGCATCCTACTCATCACGCCCGTGATGGTTGTCACGGCTAGGCCGTGATCCTTTCTGTGCTCTTGTTAAATTCATCACGGCCGTGACCACTGTCACGGCCAGGGCGTGATGGCCTCTGACTTTATCTTTTTTATGCTCTTCTTCTCTTTCTCAACCTGAAAACACTAGACAAACCTATTAATGATATTTTTGCCTCTTGATCTTCTCAAATTATTCAAGAGGTGAATTCAAAAACAAAACGAAAAAGGGAAAGAAAACTTGGGTTGCCTCCCAAGAAGCGCTTATTTATGGTCTTAAGCTTGACCAAACTTCCTTCAATCAACCGGGGTCGGCTGGGCGTAGAAGTGCAGGCACACTTCTTTTCCATGGAGCTCCTTCAAATAGCCGTTTCTGCTCATACGGCCAATAATGCTTCCGCTTCGCTCTTTTCTCTCGGAGCTTCCTAGCCTTCCTTCCTCCCGGCGGAAGTTTTATTTCAGTATGGACAGCAACTCCAATTCCATCACTGCTGGGTGCATCATTAGCCATGCATACCTTCGGAGTTGCTTCCATGTTCAGTTCTTCTTTTACCACTGGAGACGTTGTATCAATTCTCGCACACATGGCTCTCAAAAGGAAGGTTGTTATCGAGTTAGACAATTGAAAATCGATCCTTCCTTCCTCTACAGTTAGAGAGAGCTTCCCATTCCTTACGTCTATTATTTGCTCCAGCAGTTGCCAAGAATGGCCTTCCTAAAATGATGGGGAATTCAGAATTCCCTTTCATATCCAATACCAGGAAGTCGGTAGGGATGAAGAATTTCCCTACCTTCACAGGGACATTCTCTAGTATGCCTAGAGGAGTCCTAGTTGAGCCGTCCGCAAATTGTAAGGAGAATTTGAACAGTCTCAACTCTTTACTTTCCAACCTTTCCATGATAGTAAGAGGCATCAAGCTCGCACTAGCCCCTAAGTCACATAAGGCTTGGTCAATGTGCACTTGTTCAATTGAGCAAGCGATGGAGAAACTACCTGGGTCTTTCAGTTTAGTAGGCATTTTAGTCTCTACATCTACTTGCTTTTTCCTAACCAACCTTTGTGGGAAAGGTATCGGGGGTTGGTACGGTGGTGGAGGGACATATTTCGGTTCTGGCTCCTCTTTTTCGCTTGTGTCCTCCTCCAGGTCCACGTCCATTTCAGCTACCCCCACCCCAAGCTTATCATCCCTCAAGTGTATGACATTGCAATGCTCATTGGGATTTGCTTCGGGTTGCCCCGGGAATGCACCCTTAGGTCTCGAGTACGTGCTAGCTTGTTGGGCAATCTGGGTTTCTAGCATCTTGTTATGAGTTGCTAAGTTGTCTACCTTAGATGCTAGATCCTTTATTGCCTCACTCACTGCCCTTCCTTGTTGTCTAAACTCCTCATTCTGTTTTGTCTGAGTTTCGACAAAACTTTCAAATAAAGTCTCGAGTTTAGATCTTTGTACCTGAGGGTACCCCTGTCTTTCTCTCTTATTACCTTGACCTTCTTGGAACTCATGGTTGAGCGTGTTGCTGTAGTTGCCGTAGGAGAGGTAAGGGTTGTTTCTTCTTTGGTTGTAGGGATTTGGGGGAGCATAGTTGGGCAGCTTCGGGTTCGTATCATAGTAGTTGTTACACGAGTTCACTTGTTCACCCGGCCTTGGGATCCATGTGGGCATCCCATCATGTCATGTCCCTGCATTCCACAAATCTCACAAACAAGGTTAGTAGCACCTAATGCACTCACATTAGCTCTTTCAAGCCGATCAAAACGTTTATTAAGTGAGTCTATCTTTGACATAATAAGATCTGTGCTATTTACCTCAAACTTACCCCCCGAAATCTTGTTCGGGTTATTACCTCTTTCGGAACCCCATTGGTGGTAGTTGGTGGCGACATTCTCAATGATGTTGAATGCCTCAGTGAGAGGCCTATTCATAAACGCTCCACCGGCTGCAGAATCTAGTGACACCTTCGAAGAGTAGTCTAGTCCATTATAGAAGGTGTGCACTATTAACCACCTCTCGAGTCCGTGATGTGGGCACGACTCCAACAGTCCCTTGTATCGATCCCAAGCTTCCGATAATGATTCTCCGTCTTTATGGAAGAAGCCGGTGATCTGGGTTCTTATGTAGGCCGTCTTGGATGGAGGGAAGAATTTCTCCAAGAATGCCTGCTCCAATTGGTCCCAAGTAGTCAAAGTATTAGCTGGGATTTGCTTTAGCCAGGCCTTCGCCTTTCCAGTGAGAGATGAGGGGAACAATCTCAAACGCACAACATCGACTGAGGCTCCATGAATCCGGATTGCATCGGTGAACTCTAAAAATGTCTCTATGTGATCGGTCGGGTCCTCCGAAGGCAATCCTCCGAATTGATGTTGCCTAATCATGTTGATTAGCATGGGCGGTATGGTGTAGTTTTCCGCCTCAATCTCTGGCCTTGCAATCCCAGTTCGCAAGCCTCTCGCATTTGGGGCTGCGTAATCCTTCAAAGGTTTTGTATCCGGTTGATTCGCCATGAGTGGAACGGGACTCAACCTTTCTCCCTCTCTTTGTAGTCTTCTACGTCTGTGGAAGGTCCTCTCGATCTCCGGATCAATCTCACTAAGGCTCCCAAGACTTAGGGATCTTTGCATATAACACACAGAGAGATGGATACAATAGAAGGAAAAGAATGTTTTTGATTTTTTTTTTAATTTTTTTTTTATAATTTCAGAAATAAAAATCAAATAAAAAGAAAAGGGTCCAGAAAAATCAATTCAAAATTTGAATTGAGATTCGAAAAGGCACAGTCCCCGGCAACGGCGCCAAAAACTTGATGTGCGCGGCGGATGCAACGCTCGTGCGAATCCGGCAAGTGTACCGGACTGCCGTCAAGTAATAAAAGATATCGAACCCACAGAGACTGTGTTCTCGAATCGCAATCGGTTTTCGAATCGATTATATCTGGACAGTTTTAAAGAGGGTTTTGAAATTGGTTTTTGAATTGAAAGATAGATGAGCAGAGAACAATTAAAACAGAAAACAAATGTTTTTGGGGTTTTCGATTTAAATGGATTCCTAGGGATTTGGGTTACCTTTGAGGTTGTTTATGTTGCTAATCTGATTTACCTTTGTTGATTACCGAAATTGCCTTGAAGGCGAGTTTATCCTCTGATAGCTTAAGCTCCCTCTCGGGTTACAAAAGCCGTGCCCAATTGATCCGACCCCTACTTTCGTGGTAGTCGATCCCAGATTGGACCCTTTGCGTTTCGTGACAACTCGTTGCTCCTCGAGGGACGGCTTCTAACTTTCGTGATTTCAGTCCCAAGTCTGACTTCTATAGGTCCGACACCCAAGTTCACCGCTAGGTTCCTCCTTGAAATGTCTCGGTCATGCAAATAACCTAAGTTCAAAGCTAGGTTACTCCTTGGATCATTCACATCTCACAAAATAGTGGCTGCCGGGGCTTTACGAGTGAATCACCCTAGAAATCCTAAGTTCACCGATAGGTTCCTCCTTAGAACGTCTATGTCACGTAAATAAAAGGTTGCCGAAATTTATGAGTGATTAACACACTAGAAATCAGATCTAAAACAATTATGAAATCAACAATGGTTTCAACATCAAATTAACATCATTTACATGCCTCGGGCAGAGCCCTAGTCCCTAGAAACTAAGCTACTACTCCAGGTCTTGCCATGGAGATGACAAGTCTGGGTTGACAACATAATAAAAATCAGAAAAAGAGAAGAGAGGAGAAGAAGAGAAGAGATCCTAAATCTATGTCTAGAGTAGTAGCCTCTAATGTGTTGTCTCCTCTCAGATCTCGATGCCTTGCTCCATATTTATAGAAATGGGGAAGTTAGAGTCCCAAACAAACTCAAAATCTGATCTATTTCGGTTTCTTCAGATCAAAGAAAAGCGCGTCACGGCCGGGATGGCCATCACGGCCTGGCCGTGACGGTCTCTGCCTCGCCAATTCTGGAAAATTCAATTTCTCGCGACGCGAGATATGTCTCGCGACGCGAGCCCTCGCCTTCATGGCCCGTGATGAATTTCACGGCCGGGCCGTGATGTGCTCGACTTGTGGTGGTTTTTGTTCACGGCCGTGATGGCTATCACGGTCGGGCCGTGACGGACTCGACTTCACCTTTCTTCTTTTTCAGTTTTGCTCGATCATGGCCGTGATGGGCATCACGGCTAGGCCGTGATGGGCTCTGTTTGGCTCATTTTCTTCAGTTTTAAAGCTCCATCTTCATCCAAACTTCATCATGGTTGATCTTGAGCAATTTACCCTTGATATCTGCAAAACAACACACGAAAACCGCCTTACCCGTTCCAAAGGAAAATTAACCTAAAATCTAATAAAAATATGCCTAAACTACATGAAAATTCATGCAAAATGATGGACAAAGATGAGGTGGAATCACACTCATCAACAGTGAGCCTCCATTTTGTGATTTTCTGATAACCAATGATGCTTTTCAACACGGCCAAAATCAAGCTTGTTAGATTCAATGACTTAGAGATTTTGATATATAACAAATACAACTTAATGTGTATGCAAGTGTTTTATTGTCAAATTGCAAAGACAGGTATCAAGCAGTAATCAACAAGTTCAGTGAGCAAAGACAAGGAAGAACTTGAAGAAATCAAAAGAGCCACATGGAGGAATCAAAGAGCAAAGACAATAATAAAGGAATCATCAAGACAAAAGCTTAACGGAGAAATTTAGAAGTTAAGTCTTAGATGATTTGTAAGAGATGAAATCTCTTAGTCACAAAGAAGCTCAATTAAAAAGATGCATGAAGAAAATCAATTTTAATAACATGCATTAAAAGGAATAAGTTTTCTTTAATGAAAATGATTTTTGGAAATAAGAAGTGATCGTCCAACACTGAAGTAATACAAGTGCCCATCCAAACACAAGTGATAGAAGCGCTCATCCAACAAGTGACAGAAGCACTCGTCCAACAAGTGGCAGAAGCGCTCATCCACTAAAGTGATAGAAGTGCTCGTCCACTAAAGTGACAAAAGCGCTCGTCCAACAAGTGACAAAAGCGCTCGTCCACTAAAGTGACAGAAGTGCTCGTCCACTAAAGTGACAAAAGCGCTCGTCCACATAAGTCCTTGGACTTGCTAAGTCCTTAAGGAGTATCCGTCCAATGACGTGGCATATGGAGCTCGTCTACCAGCCCATCCGAATGTAAAATCTTAAATTCAAAATGGCTAGATGGACGCGGTTATTTTCAAGATGAACGCGAATGCTATATGAACCTTATTTCAAGAACCAGAATCAAGAAAACAGATTCTGTTAAATCAGATCCAAAGCTGTTTTGATTGATCCCAACGACTATAACTTGTTTTCTATATAAAGAGGGATCAAAGGAACACTTTTTACAGAACGAATAACATATCGAATACAATACACATATCATTCATCATCTTTCTTGAGCTTATTGTGAAAAGAGTGTTTCAATACTCATAAGTGCTTCAATTTGTTTATCTGACTATTAAGAGTTAGGAATCAATTTTTGTTTTACTTTTCGATTGTAAAGAGAGAGGGAGTCTCTCTGAGTGATTAGGGTGAGGTATCCCTAAGGCTGAACATTGAGGCTCTTCACAAGAGTGTGGTATCTCGAGGTGAAGGAGTGCTCTGTGGTGTAAAGGTTTTTCAAGCTACCTAGGAAAGCTTGTGTGTTAGTGTGTGAAATCCCACAAGTGGAGTGGGGACTGGATGTAGGTCACAGTGGAGGTGACTGAACCAGGATAAATCTGGTTGTGTGGTATCTCTAAACTCAAACTCCTTTACTTTCAGTTTGTGTTCAAGAACCTGTGACTTTGATGTTTAAAGTTCAACATAATTTCTTTTCTTGATCTGCATAAACTATATTGAAACCTGAGTCCGATTGTAATCAAGTCTGTGTTATCTGCGTTCAAAACTGAGTTGATCAAAACCATTCTTGATTGCTGAAACTGAACTAATACTGAAACTAAAACCTGCAAGTTCGTTCTTAATTGTTAATGCTTATATCTGAAACTTGTATAACTTGTTCTTAATCTTTAAAGGTTTAATCAGTTTCTATATTTTGTTATTATTGAATCTTGAACCCAAACCTTATTCTGAATTAATATTTCTTATCTTCATCATCTTCCAATTCAAGATTTTGTATAAACCCTTCATTGATTTTGTACAAGATCCTGAGGCCACAAATCCGCAACTCTGATTTTAAAAGTTTTGTGAAAAATTTTAAAGAGGGAAATATTTTTTGAAAACTCAATTCACCCCCCCCCCCCCCTCTCTCGAGTCGTTGAAACCAAAACAAGAAAGCTATCAGTCTCAACGGATATCATGCATTTAATGCTATCTCTATAACGGGACTATTCAAATAACCATTGAAGATTTACAAGAGAAGTTGAAAACCACTTTATATAGAAGGTCTCTAGCACTGAAGAAACTCTCTTGTCATTTTGAACAATTACAAGATATTCAAAGCTCATATTCTCGTTGTAAAGCAAAAGTCTGTAATTCTTAAGGTTGAATATTTGTAAAAATAATCAGTAGATCTTAAACCTTCATACCCTCACATATAGTGAGTTAGAAAGATCTTAATTATAAAAATCTCTATGATTGAGTTAGAGCCTGAAGAGGCTTGGCAAGAAAGCAATACTTGTAGCCTGGAGAGGTGAAGAATACTTGTTGTAGAAACTATTTGGAAATAGTGGAGAAAATCCTTCAAGTAGAAGGGACTGGACGTAGCTCTTGGTTGGAAGAGAGTGAACTAGGATAAAATACCTGAGTGAATTTTCTATTCCTTATCTTTTACAGTTTTATTTATTTATACTAACTGTAGGATTTGATTTTGGTTTTCTTAATCTTTTAAAAAGGATTTCTTGTGTGCTTAAACTTTTTATCTTCTGCTTGTGAAAAGGTTTCTCAAAAAGGGTTTTTAGCGAAAATAATTAACAAACGCAATTCAACCTCCCTTCTTGTGTTTGCTTGTGCCAACTTCAGTTGGTATCAGAGTTCAGCCTTGACATGGTTGGGCATCTAACAAGTGCTAAGGCAGTACGATCCTACAATCATGGATGCAGAAGGACAAGCTATCAACAGACCCCCTCTCTTTGATGGAACTGATTATGATTATTGAAAAAAGAGGATAATGGAATTCTTGGATGCATAGAATGCTGACATCTGGGAACTGATAGAAAATGGCTACACTGAGCCAAGGAGTGAAGCTGGAGCTGCAGTGCCTAGAGCTGAATGGACTCAAGAGCATAAAAGCCAACATCAACTAAACTTGAAAGCTAAGCACTATCTCATGTGTGCTATCACCAGATCTGAGCATGACAAGGTTCATAGTTGGAACACAGCTAAAGAAATCTGGGATACTCTTGCACTAACTCATGAAGGTTCCTCACAAGTGAAGGAATCAAAGATAAGCATGCTGGTTCACCAGTATGAGCTATTCAAGATGGCTGATCATGAAACTATAGACCAGATGTTTGGAAGATTCCAAACAATCACCAATAGTCTCAGGTCTCTTGGAAAGGTCTATGAGAATAGAGATCGTGTGAGAAATATTTTGAGAAGTCTCTCAAAGCAGTGGAGACCTAAGGTAACTGCTATCCAGGAAGCAAAGAATCTGAATACTCTTTCTCTGGAAGAGCTTCCGAGGTCATTAAAAGTTCATGAACTTGAACTTAATGAAGAGGAAAACTCCAGGAAAGGAAAGTCCATTTCCTTAAAGGCCAAGAAAGCTAGTTCCTCAAAGGTGCTTAAAGTTGCTGAGTCCTCAGATGAAGCTGATTCATCAAATAATGAAGATGATGTTGTTTTGGCTTCAAAGACTCAAGAGGGGGGTGAATTGAGATTTCAAGAAGCTTTTCAAAAAAATTTAATTTTCAAATCAAAGTTGCCTCAGGATCTTTTACAAAAACATTGAAGGACTTTTTTTTATGAAATCTTGAATAGAATGTGGTGAGGAAAGAAAGATTAATTCAGAAAGATAAATCAGTAATAAGATTCAAGTTCACAGCTCACAGCTATCAATTAAACAGTGATTGAATCAAACAGGAAGAAGTTCAGTTCAGGGTCGTACAGGTATTAGATACAGGCCTTAATCAGTCAAGAACTGAAGTTACAATATATCAGTTTCAGTGATCAAGAACAGTCTTAATCAACTCAGTTTTGAACAATTAATAACTCAAGATTGATTGCAGTAATACTCTGGTTTTAATTCATATTAAACAGATCAAGAACTGATATCAATTGAAAACTTAGAACATCAAGATCACAGTTATATACGCAAGACAAATTAAAGAGTTTGAGTTTAGAGATACCACACTCTTGTGAAGAGCCTCAATCAATGTTCTTCCTTAGGATTCCTCACCTTAATCACACAGAGAGACTCCCTCTCTCTTTACAATCAAATAGAACGAAAAGATTGATTCCTAAACTCTCAATAGTCAGATATACAAATTGAAGTTCTTATGAGAATTGAAACACTCTTTTTCACAATGAAGCTCAAGCAAGAAGAAGAATGATTTTCACATTTGATCTCTCTAATTGATTTTGTAAACTTTTGATTTTTTTAAAAGTGTTCCTTTGATCCCTCTGTATATAGGAAACAAGTTATAGTCGTTAGGATCAATAAAAACAGATTTGGGTCTGATAACAATCTGTTTTCTTGATTCTGATTCTTGAACAGGGGTTGAGTACATGGCTGTATTAACCAATTTCATACTGATAGTTTTTGTACACCTATGTAATACATGGCTGTACGTGTTTTTCAAAAACTTGAACTTGGTTAATCCATCAGTACATCCATTCAATACATATATGTATTGAATCAAGAACCTTAAATTCATTTGTCGATTCTGATGGAGAGACATACATCCATTGATTACATGGCTGTACCTGACAAATAATTTTCTTATTTCCAAAAATCATTTTCATTAAAAAAAACATATTCCTTTTAATGCAGGTTATGAAAATTGATTTTCTTCATGCATCTTTTTAGTTGAGCTATTTTGTGACTAAGAGATTTTTTTCTCTTACAAATCATCTAAGACTTAAATCTAAAATTCTCCTTTAAGCTTGGTCTTGATGATCCTTTGATCTTTGACTTTGCTCTTTTGATTTCTACATGCAGCTCCTTGATTCCTTCAAGTTCTTCCTTGAATATTTTCCTTGAATTTGCTTAATGAACTTATTGATCACTGCTTGATACCTGTCTTTGAAATTTGACACTAAAACACTTGCACACACATTAAATTGTATTTGTCATATATCAAAATCTCTAAGTCATTGAGTCTTACAGATGACTCAGACGAGGATGAATTATCTTTCATCTCCAGAAAAATCCAACACATGTGGAGAAAGAAAGGTGGATTCAGAAGGAAGCAATTCAAAAAAAAAATCTCCAAGGAGAAGTCAGATTCCAAAGAGAAAGGCCCACCCCTATGCTTTGAATGTAAGAAACCAGGACACTTCAAAGCTGACTGCCCAGAGCTGAAGGAGAAAAAGAAATTCTTCAAAAAGAAGAAAGGCTTGAGGGCTATATGGGAGGATCTTGACTTGTCTTCTTCAGATGAAGCAAGAGAAGAAGCAAACATTTGCTTCATGGCTGACACTGCATCAGAAAGTGAATTCACTGATGCTGAGGTAATGGACTCTGATCCATCTACTCTTCAAACTGTTTTTGATGAATTACTGCATGAATCATGCATACTGTCTAAAGAGTATAAGAGTCTCGAAAGGAAGTTTATTAAACTCTCCAGATATTATGATAAGGTCTGCACAGTGAATCAAAACCTTAAGGATGAAAATGAAACATTAAAATCAAACAATGTTAGTCTGGCTGACAAGACGAAGTGTAAGTCTAATAGCTCTTGTGAAGTTGAACAACTGAAACAAGATGTGACATACTTGACAGACTCTCTATCAAAACTGGTTGGTTGCTCAGATAAATTAAACCTTATTTTAAGATATTCTAGATCACCACATGACAAATCTGGCATTGGTTATGATAAAGAGAAGCAAGATGCATCTCTGAATAAACCAAGAGTTCATACTCAATATAAGGCTTCCAAAGTCCGTCCACAGCACACTAAGTCAAAACCAAGCCCTTCCAATACTTACTGCAAAGTATGTGGAAAAAGTGGGCATGTGTCATCTAGATGCATACATAACAAGCATGCAAAGTATTCACGACCTATGATCACTAACAAGAAAGGACCCAAGTCAATTTGGGTACCTAAAGATAAGATAATCCCTATTGCAGATATGCTTAACAACAAGAAAGAAACAGAAGTCCTGGTACTTGGACAGTGAGTGCTCACGACACATGACAGGAGAAAGGTGTATGTTCCAAGACCTTAGACCCAACGATGGTGGCTGGGTCACTTTTGGAGGAAACCAAAAAGGAAAGATCATTGGTATAATTAAAATTGGTAAACACCATTTTCCCTTCATTGATAATGTTCTGTTAGTAAATGGTCTTAAACACAATCTGCTTAGCATTAGTCAATTATGTGATAATGGGCTTGCTGTTTCTTTTGATAAGAATATGTGTACTGTCAAGAAAGTTGATGGATCACTCCTATTCACTGCCCAGAGGCAAAACAATATGTATAAGATTGACTTGGAGGACCTCTCAAATCAAAGTGTCTCATGTCTAGTGTCCATTGAGAATGAACGATGGATTAGGCACAAAAGGTTGGGTTATGCAAGTTTGAGATTAATCTCAAAACCCAAAAAGCATAACCTTGTAAGAGGTCTACCAAACCTTAGTTTCAAATCTGATTCTCTCTGTGATGCATGTCAGAAGGGAAAACAAGTCAAAGGTTCTTTTGAATCTAAGAATGTTGTTAGTACCAACAGACCACTAGAATTGCTACACCTTGATCTTTTTGGTCCAACAAGGGCTGCCTCTGTCAGTGGTAAGAAATATGGTCTTGTCATAGTAGACGACTACACTAGATGGACATGGGTTATGTTCCTTGCTCACAAGGATGAGTCATTCAAGGTCTTTTCTGTATTCTGCAAACGTGTACAGAATGAAAAAGGCATGTGTATAGCTTCAATTAGAAGTGATCATGGGGGAGAATTTGTCAACGAGCTATTCCATGAGTTTTGTGAAGAAGGTGGTATTCAACACAACTTCTCAATACCAAGAACACCACAGCAAAATGGTGTGGTAGAGAGAAAGAACAGATCTCTTCAAGAGATGGCTAGGACTATGCTCAATGACAATTCTGTCCCTAAGCACTTCTGGGCTGAAGCTGTGAACACTGTCTGCTACATTTAGAACAGAATATACATTAGACTTATTCTAAATAAGACTCCTTATGAATTGTGGAAAGGTAGAAAACCCAACATTTCATACTTTCACCTTTTCGGATGTAAATGTTACATTTTGAATACAAAAGATCAACTTGGTAAATTTGATGCTAAGATAGATAATGGAATTCTACTAGGATTTTCTGAAACTTCAAAAGGTTTTAGAGTTTATAATTCTAGAACTTTAGTTGTAGAAGAATGTATTCATATAAAATTTGATGACAAACAGCCTGATAAGAGACTATCAGAGCTAGATGAAGCTTTTGCAAATCTTGATCTAAATATCTCAGGAGAAAAACCATAAATCAAGACTGATATCCAAGTAGACGACACTTCTCAACATCAACCAGAAACGTCTACCTCTCAACAGGAAAATGCTCAGAAATCTTGGTATTTCAGAAACTAACATCCTCAAAATCAAATCATTGGTGACCTCAATGACAAGCTAAGAACTAGGTCAACCTTCAGAGATCAAAGTGATTATGCTCTTGTCTCTGAATGTAAACTGAAGACAGTGGACGAAGCTCTGCTAGACGAAGGATGCAAGAATAGCTTAATCAGTTTGAGAGAAGTGAAGTCTGGACTCTTGTACCCCTGCCTGAAGGCAAGTCAGTCATTGGAACAAAGTGGGTCTACAGAAACAAGCTTGATGAAGATGGTACGTTGTGAGAAACAAGGTAAGACTTGTTGCTCAAGGCTACTCTCAAGAAGAAGGTATAGACTACATTGAACTTTTGCACCAGTTGCTAGGCTAGAAGCTATAAGAATTTTAATATCGTTTGCTGCACATCATAGCTTTATGCTTTTTCAAATGGATGTTAAAAGTGTATTTTTAAATGGCTTTATTAATGAAGATGTATATGTCATGCAACCTCCTGGCTTCGAAGGAACAAATCACCCTGAACATGTTTATAAGCTTAAGAAAGCTCTGTATGGACTTAAACAAGCTCCTAGAGCTTGGTACGATAGGTTCAGTTCGTTTCTAATGGAAAGTGGTTTTAACAGAGGAAAAGTAGACATAGCTTTATTTAGAAAATCTATTAAGTCAGATTTCATTATAGTACAGATTTATGTTGATGATATCATTTTCGGTGCTACTAATGAATCTGTCTACAAGGAATTCTCTAAGTTAATGCAAAAAGAATTTGAAATGAGCATGATGGGAGAACTCAAATTCTTCCTTGGACTTCAAGTTAAACAGTCAATGGACGAGGTGTACATCCATCAGACTAAGTATACAAAGGAACTTCTAAAGAGGTTTAAGATGGATGATTGCAAACCAATGAATACTCCTATGCATCCCACTTCAATACTGAACAAAGATGATAAAGAGAAAAAGGTAGATCAAAAGGTATATAGAGGTATGATAGGATCCCTTTTATATCTGACTGTGTCTAGGCCTGATATAATGTTCAGTGTTTATTTATGTGCTCGTTTTCAATCCGATCCTATAGAGTCTCATCTCTCAGCAGTTAAGAGAATATTTAGATATTTAAAAGGTACTACTAATCCGGGTTTGTGCTTTAAGAAAAATGATGATTATAGATTAGTTGGTTTTTGTGATGCTGACTATGTTGGAGATAGAATTGAAAGAAAAAGCACCAATGGAGGATGTCACTTCATTGGAGCTAACCTAGTATCATGGTCAAGCAAAAGGTAAAGTACCATTGCTCTATCAACTGCTGAAGCAGAGTACATATCAGCTGCAAGCTGTTGCTCACAACTTCTATGGATCAAACATCAATTGGAGGACTACAATGTATTTGTAAGTAGTATTCCACTTATGTGTGATAATACTGCAGCAATCAATTTATCTAAGAATCCAATATTGCATTCTAGAGCTAAGCATATAGAAATCAAACATCATTTTATTAGGGATTATGTGCAAAAAGGTGTGTTTGATGTTCAATTTGTAGATACTGACCACCAATAGGCAGATATCTTCACTAAACCTCTTGCCGAGGACATATTCATCTTTATAAGAAAGCATTTGAATATGTTGTATGTGGATTGAGCTAGTATATTTACTGTTAATTTGGTCGTCCATTGCATGTTTTCTCTGCACGTTCACTAGTCATGACGTCCAGAGCACGTGAAATCTATGCGTCCGCTGCATATGTCTTTACGCGTCCACTCTTAGTCTTGTGTGGACTCGTCTTTGCACACATTTATTATTTATATTAATTTGTCCTTGAACACATTTATATTAAACGCGTCTTTTTCCTTGCTGAGTCAGCTACCTTCATCAATCCCATCGTAACTTTTTACGGTCCCAATTTACCAACGTTGTTTTACACTTAATGACATGTCTTGTCATTTTTTTTTGGAAACTATTGTTTTTCAGAAATCTTTAAAAGTAACCTCTTTCCCTCTTAAAAACTTTTCGCGTCTCTTCATCCCTGTCAACCTCTCTCTCTGAAACTTTCGAACTCTCTGTCTCCCTTGTTCTTCCAAACCTTAACTCATCTTACTCAACAATGGCTTCAACCTCTGCTTCTATGCCTGCTTTTGCAACTGACACTATGTCCATATCTGTGGAACATCACTTCAATTTTGGAATTCTACAAGAGTACAATTTGGATGTGAGTAAGTTCATTAACGCTGCTGGATGGGATGGAATCTTTCTGGAAAAGGGTTCAGTGTATCCAGATTGGATAAGGGAATTCTGGAGAAGACCAAAGATTTCTGAAACAGAAGTAGTTGGGTTTGTGCTGGGAAGGAAAGTGATAGTATCCGAGAAAACCATCTTTGATGCGATTGCATGTGCTCAAGAAGATTTGGTCTTCACGGAGAACTGGGAAGAAGACCTAGGTGGTTCAGAGACCATTGTTGTTACCCTAATGAGGCAAGACAGTGTAAGAACTCATTCTTGGAAATCCTGAGATGAAAGATCACATCAAGATTCTTCACCAAATCCTGAACAAGGTGGTGCTGCATAAGATTGGCTCTAAGGACAACTTATCAGCTCTTCACAAGTTCTGTCTTTGCCATCTGGTTTTTGAAACAAAGATTAACTTACCCTGGATCCTGTTTCATCGCTTCAAAGATGCCATTACCAACAAAGAATCTGCTTCTCACATTACCTTCACTTATCTTCTGTCAAAAAATTTCAAGCAGCAAGGCGTGTATGATGTTCTGAGTGCAAAGCCTAAGGATGAACAAGAAAGACTCCTTCGTGAGAAAGGATTGCAAGCTATTGAATTTGGCATAGTTAATCTCAGTGGCATGCAACTTAGCACATACAAGCAAGTGGAGTTGGCCAAGCTTGAGGAGAAAATGAAGATTAAAGAAGAATTACTTGAGGTCAACGATGCTGTAATCCTTGGTCTAAAGAAAGGAACCAAGAGGAAGACTGTGGCTGTGAGGCAACCTGTCCATAAGAGGACTACTAGAGGATCTGTCCTCTCTGTATCTTCTGGTGCTGCTCTTCCACCTGCACCAAAAAGGACAAGGAAAATAATCATGTATGAAGAAGAAGATGATGATGAACTGCCTATCGCTGCCATTTTAGAAAAACAAATTGTTGCTGCTGCTGTTGCTAGTCCTATTGCCAAGAAGAAAAGGCAACCAGCAAAGAGGGCTAGAACAACTATGGCTTCTGAGGTAATAATCTCTGCTGATGACCCTGTTAGGTTAGCAGTAGATGAATTAGTGTCTAATTTGGGAACTCATTCTGATAATATCTCTGCTCCACATGATGTGGATGATGTTTATGTCCCTACCCTGCCACAATCACCACACTCACCACTAACACAAATAGACAATAGCATTACCCTTGGAGCCCCCTTTCCTAAACCATTGAAAACCTTGTTTCCACCCATAATTCCTTTTTCCACTCTCTATAATGGCAAATCTGAAAACTGGGCCAAAGTACAGAGAGAATGGAAAATTCTATTCCACACAATTCCACAAGAACCATAACATATTCTAACAAAATGGTATCCCTTGGCTGAGTGTGAGTATGAACCCCTCAACATCTGTCCATACTGGGTCAACCCTGAACCCCACACTCTAACTGGCCCATTCCCTTCCCAAATGTTTAATGAACATGGACCTCTCCTCTCTCACCTTCCCCAACAGAGATTCCCTGCCAGAAAAATCTACCCCAATCTAGTGAAACTTCCACCCCTTAAACCATTCACTGATGGAGTAGAGAGAGTTATAATATATGACTGGCATACTGATCCCAGCAAGAAGGATCTTGGGAGTATTCTCGAGAAAAGAGCCCGATCCTCCAGGCAAATTCCTTTTGTGATGGACAAGACAACCAAATGGATGAGTTTCAAACATCCAAGAGTATATGGAGTTGTTGTTGATCAGTTTGTGGACACTCTCAAGTATGAGATTCTGGAATGGGAATTCAGCCACTTCAGAGCAGACAGAGCTGCACGGTTTGTCCCTCCAACTTGGTTAAAACACTCAACTTCCACAAATGTTGGAGGCAAGCCCTACAAGATTTGTCCTAGGTTATCATTGGTCGATCTAAACAAGGACAAGGACCGGAAGCATCCAAGGCACAAAGGAAAGATGCCAGTAGTTGAAGACATTGTGCTAGATCTTAGTTTTGAACCCTTTGACCACTCACAGATGGATTACATTCAATCTTTGCCAATTGAGATGGTCATTGAGGCTAATTATGCAGGAGCTTTCTAGCAATCCCACTTGATTCACCGCACCAGAGAAGCCTCCACTTCTGGCCTGACTGCTGAAGAGAAGAAGAAAACTCCAAAATTCAGAGGCAGGTGTGGACTCTCTCGTGTCAGATATTTGATCTTTAAGGATCTTTGGGGTCTGCCAATAACTAGTCATGATGTAAAAATTTCCAATCCTATTCATTGGGCAAAGGATGTCCCTGAGACAATTCTACAATATGTCTTTGCCTCAGCTTCAACCTCATCCTCTGAACATACAGCCGAAGAATTAATTGTAGAAGGCTCTGAGCTGAATGTTGAAATCTTTTCAAAACCTGCTTCTGAACCGTCAACTACTTTAGCTGATGTCGTTGTTGTTGCTACTGTTAAGCAAACTCTGACAGAGCAGTCTGATGAGGTCTGTGCTTCTAAGCAAAGTGCGGAGTCTACTAAGACATCATCTCAACCATTAGCTCTTGCTATGGTTCATCCACCACCAAAGCTAAGACAAGACACTGCCTCGACAATCGCCGAGAGCTCAAGACAATTATCCTTGCCACTAAATCTTGAGGACATCATAGGCAGAATTGTTGATGATAAGATTGGTAAGATAGTTGAATAGAAGACAGAACAGATGGCACAACAGATTGAAGAAAGGGTACAGAAGCAAGTTCAAGATACCTTGGCCCCTAAGAAAGCAATGGTGACTCAAATGCTGGCTTTATTAATGGATTTTCAGAATAGCCAAAATCCAAATCAAAACCAACCCCCTCCACCACCTCCTTCTACCTAAATCTTTTCTTTCTTATCTTATTTGTTTTGCTGACTATGATGGTCCACTCCTTTTACCTTTTTGTCTGATGACAAAAAAGGGGGAGAAAGGAAAGAGATTAAATTTTATATACAGAGTTTTTGTTTGAAAAGGAACTTATTTTGTCTGCATAAGTTTAATCTATCCATCTTTTTGATACATTGCTTTGACCTCTTATGCCTAAATTTTGTCTAAAGTAATTTATGCTCTGATACAGGTTTGATTTGTTTATTCACAAATGTTTGATAAGGCTTCTATCTTGGTCTGATAACTTGTATTACCTTACAAACAAGACTTGGCTTTATATGCCTTAACTGCTTTGATCTGTTGAATGCTATGTCTTAGGAGGAGCCTTGCAAGCTCTCTTAGACTTTGCTATTTAAATTTAATCAGTTTTTGTCATCATCAAAAAGGGGGAGATTGTTGGAACCAAAGTGGTTCTTGTTTATTTAATCTCTAGGTTTTGATGTTAACAAAAGGATTAAATTTGCTTGGCAAAGTGTTAGTTGAGATCTAACAAGTGAGTTCAGTTTATGCAGGAATAATAACATAAGGTATACATTGCTTGGACTCTTGCAAAGAATTACCTGTCCAAAGGTTATTTAAACTGCTTATATTTTAATTGTTAAATAGATGGCTAACTAAAATTCAGTAGACGTCCATAGTAGCCACGTCAGCAGACGAGTGCTCTCCTTGAAACTTAAGTATACATCCATAGTGCCTAACTAAAATTCAGGAGACGTCCATAGTGCCACGTCAATGGACGGAGTTTCTCTAAGGACTTAGCAAGTCCAAAGACTTGTGTGGACGAGCGCTTCTACCACACCAGTGGACGAGCAGAATAAAATCTTGTGTAGACGCATTCTAAAACTGAGTGCCTGTAGACGATTCTACTTCTTCTATATCTTTACTACCTTGAATATGATTTAATGCAATCTGGACCACATTGAAATTATTTCAAATGATTGATATTGATTTCAAAGGAATATATGTTCTTTATTGTTGTTAACACCTTGTTCCTTTGTGAGAAAATTCATAGTACTATCAAGGAAATACAAAAAGCAAATAGTACAATTGGAATTGCAAAACGATCTGTGCGATGGCAACTTTATTGCTGGACAAAAGATGGGTTATACACAAAGGAGGAAAGAAAGTTTTTAAGGTACAATTGCTCAGGACAGTGAGCCTCCATTTTGTGATTTTCTAATAACCAAAGATGCTTTTCAACACGGCCAAAATCAAGCTATCAGTCTCAACAGATATCATGCATTTAATGTTATCTCTATAACGGGACTATTCAAATAACCGTTGAAGATTTACAAGAGAAGTTGAAGACCACTGTATATAGAAGGTCTCAAGCATTGAAGAAACTCTCTTGTCATTTTGAACAATTACAAGATATTCAAAGCTCATATTCTCGTTGTAAAGCAAAAGTCTGTAATTCTTAAGGTTGAATATTTGTAAAAATATTCAGTAGATCTTAAACCTTCATACCCTCACATATAGTGAGTTAGAAAGATCTTAGAAAAATCTGTGATTGAGTTAGAGCTTGTAGAGGCTTGGCAAGAAAGCGATACTTGTAGCCTGGAGAGGTGAAGAATACTTGTTGTAGAAACTATTTGGAAATAGTGGAGAAATCCTTCAAGTAGAAGGGACTGGACGTAGCTCTTGGTTGGAAGAGAGTGAACCAGAATAAAATACTCGAGTGAATTTTCTATCCCTTATCTTTTACAGTTTTATTTATTTATACTAACTGTGGGATTTGATTTTGGTTTTGTTAATCTTTTAAAAATGATTTCTTGTGTGCTTAAACTTTTTATCTTCTGCTTGTGAAAAGGTTTCTCAAAAAGGGTTTTTAGCTAAAATAATTAACAAACACAATTCAACCCCCCTTCTTGTGTTTGCCTGTGTCAACTTCAAGTTCAAGCCCATTGTTCAGGTGCTGGGGGTTGTGTCAGTTTGGATAGCTCCAAAGCCCAAGTTCAACTGCAAGAATTTTGAAATTCTAATTCAGAAAGCTGAAGGGTTTTGGGGGGAAGAAATACAGGAAAACGTGGGGAGTTCATTTTGTCATTAACCACCCATTAATTACCACCCTCTCTCTCCACCACTCACATCCATCCTCAACCTCTCACCTCGGCCCACTCTTCCCTATAAAAGACTTAACCTTTTTTGCCCTAACCCCACACTCGACCCTACCACTCTCTATTTCTGCCATAACCATCCCTTTCTGTCACTATCAGCCAACCCTACCCCTTCCTACTTGAAATACCATGGGGAAATCCAACACTCAAGTTTCCAAGAAACAACCAATTGTCATTCCATCCTCGTCCTCTGAAGATGTGGACCAGACGTTTGTGGATGAGGAGAGCAGATTGAAATACGTAAAAGAAGTGGTTAAAAGGAGGTGCCATCTGGAAAAAGGCTTCTTCCTTCTTGACACTGACCATTACGGCCTTACTGAAGAGGTGGCCACTTTGATTGACACCCATCAATGGAAGAAATTCGCTGCTCACCCCAGGGACTGATAATCTGCTAGATTATCTAGTTTTATTCTAGATTTTCTTGTGAATTTTACCATATTGATGAGTTGTATTCTCGATTAGTTCTCTACTTTGGCTTTGTTTTCCTTAAGCAATGTTTAGAGTCTTTGAATGTATTTTCTTTGTTTTAATTAGGAAATTGAGTCTTTTTCTATGATTTTCTAGTTTGAATAAATTTCAGGTTCGTACATGAGCTTGGGAAGGATAAAAGTGAAGCCTGGGAGCAAGGAAGAGAAGCAAGAAGAGGCTAGAAATTCTAAGTCATCCGCCCCGCGGATGGTGCACTTTTGGACTGAGCTATGATTCAAGTTTCGTCCCGCGAAACGTAATTCGCCCTGCGAATCGCTGATACCAGAACTTATAAATTCTAGCCTTTTGTACCGAAATAGGGTTCCACTCTTTGTTCTTTTGACTGTGTCTCCCTCTGTTTGGCTGCGCCCAGACCCTTCTTTTATTGTTTTCATGTTGGTTTCTTTGACAATGTTTTTGATTCCTTTCATTATGGGGTAAATCCCCTTTTTCTAGGGCGACGATGTAACCGCGCCATGACGGTTTGGTGATTTTATTTCAGTTTTCTTACTTTCTTCTTCTCTTTCTTTTGTGTTTTATTCTCTATTCTTAATGCTTCTAATTGCTTGATCACCAATTAGATGATAGGCTAATCATAATGAGACTGAGAGAAGATTTATGTGTCAAGGGTATTGGATAAAACCATAGGGTTAATACCGATAGAGATATATCGTAGTAGCTTTATGCAACTTCAATAGAGAATCATAGAACTTAATGAATTTCTTGATAAATAACCATCATAGAGATATAGTTGATTAGGGATTAAGAGATGTGTTCTAGAGTACTCGAGAGAGACATTCGAATAAATTAGGATTCTTGGTTGACATTAGAAGTTGATTAGAAATTAGGAAGAATTGATATAATTGAATCAAACTAAGTGGGATAAGTATTTCTTGTCTACGAGGAATGCATATTCATAGCGTTGGTAAAATTGAATCCCTAGGATTTTCTTTAATTGTTTGTTCCTTGTTTATCTTTGCTTTTTAATTAATTCAAAAATCCAAAAATATATATTTTAATTTCTTTTCATAATTTTTATCATAAACAAATCCTCAATTTATTTTGGTCTAAATAGTTGTTAAATTTGTGAAGTGGTACTTGGTCACCCAATCCTTGAGTTCGATACTCGGTTTCTCACTGTTTTATTATTACTTGCTTCAATCCGGTACACTTGCTGGAGCCCATCAAGTTTTTGGCGCCGTTGTCGGGGATTGGTTTTGCCAATATCATTAGTAACAAAGAAGACAACTACTTTAGACATTTTATTTTATTTTGTATATATTTGATCTTTTCTTTTGAGCTTTATTTGTGCTAGGTGGATGCAATAATGGACAAATATTATTATCCAACCTTGGATGGAGTTACAAGTTATTATTTTGGTCCTAATTTGGTCATGGGAGACTACTTTTTGTGGGGGGAAATTGCCCTCATGCACAGGCTTACAGTGTAATAATGACATATGAGGAGGAATGGGAATTGGATGAGCCAAATCCTTTGAAAGTTGCTCTGGAGAAATATGCACAAGAGCTATCCAACTCTGCTGCCAAAACAAGAGGCACTTATGATTGTTTGCAAGATATGATGCAAAATTTCAAGGAACAAGTAGGGGAAATTTGCAACCAGTTAACACAAGCACCATATGAAGCACAATTGGAGAAAAACATGGTTGCAAGGATGGACCTATATGAAGATGAAGTAGTGGTGGTGAAAGATGAGTCCATAAGAGAAGAGCATGAAATGGAGAGCAAAGAGGGAATATCTCCCATTATTCCTTTGCAATGGATAAATGAGAATAATCATGTGGAGAACACTTCCTTCACCACTCCTACTGAGGAACCTCGAAATTCTGAGTTTGATAAGTATATTGGTCTACATGCATGTGTGGACACTACAAAGTTGATCCCTTCTATTTGTCTATCATATTACTTTGAAACAATACCAACTTTGGAGTTCAATTCATTGCCTAAGTATTTGGAGGAAGTTACTAACGTTGCTTTGGAAATTTTAAATAATGGAAGAAACCCGGCCAGCCTCAATCACACATTCATCTGTCTCATTTCAAAGATCAAAAAGCCTATTAAGATAGGTGATTTCAGACCGATCTCTCTTTGTAATGTCATTTTTAAAATTGTAACAAAAATAATTGCAAACCGATTAAAATTAATCTTACCCAATATTGTTGGTAAATATCAAAGTGCTTTTATCCCGGGTAGATTAATCACAGATAATGCACTTGTTGCTTTTGATGCTTTTCATTACATGCGGGAAAAAAAGGAAAGAATGGTTGTGTGGGTCTCAAATTGGACATGTCTAAAGCTTATGATAGGATTGAATGGCCTTTTCTACATGCTGTTTTGGAGAGTATGGGATTTCCGATTAATTAGGTTGCTATGGTTATGAATTTTGTTTTATCGGTGTCTTTTTCTGTGCTTCTTAATGGGAGCCCTTGTCAGATCTTCTTTCCTAATAGAGGTCTTAGATAAGGAGAACCACTTTCTCCTTATTTATTTATCCTTTGTGCTGAGGTATTTTCAGGCCTCATAAAAAGAGCACAAGAAAATTCCTCCCCCCATGGTATTCAAATTGCAAGAGGTGCACCTGTGATTTCCCACCTATTTTTTGCTGATGAGAGTCTTATTTTTTATAAAGCCAACCAGCAAAATGCAGAAGCTATTCAGAATATCCTCCAGCTTAATCAGGTTGCTTCGGGCCAACTTATCAATTTGGACAAATCCGAACTCTCATTCAGCCGAAATGTGCCAACAGACAGAAAAAATGATTTCCAAGGATGGATGCAGATGAAGGCAGTAGAGAGTCATTCCAAATACCTGGGTTTGCCTTGCTTTGTGGGGAGTTCTAAACAACAGGTATTTGATTTTGTACAGGACAGGATCTGGAAGAAGCTAAAGGTTTGGAAGGAAAATTTTCTTTCTTCAGCTGGTAAAGAGATTTTGATAAAATCAATTGCACAAGCCATCCCTACTTATGTTATGGCTGTTTTTTTACTTCCCGTGGGCTTCTGTGATCACATAGAAGGGATGATAAGGTGATTTTGGTAGGGAAGTAGGCAGGGAGAGAAGAAATTTCATTGGGTCAATTGGAATCAATGTTGTCAACCGAAAATGAAAGGAGGAATGGGGTTTAGAAGTTTCAATGCTTTTAATGTTGTTCTTTTAGCAAAGCAAGACTGGAGAATCATGACTAACCCAGATTCGCTTTTATCCCAATGTGTGCGACCTAGATATTTCAGAAGAGGTGGTTTTTTGAAGGCAAAGGTTGGATATGCTCCAAGTTACACATGGAGGAGTATTCAACATGCTAGTTGGGTCTTAAGAAAAGAAGGACTGTGGGCAGTGGGTTCAGGCCATTCTATTGACATATGGGAGGATAATTGGTTGCCCCTCCAAAATGGCTTTCGTGTTTGGTCCCCCCCCCCCAATTGTGTGATCTCTCTGGTTCATGAATTGATAAACCCGGATGTCAAAAGCTGGAATGATCAATTGGTGAAAACACTTTTCTTGCCATTTGAGGCTTCTCAAATTCTGCAGATTCCTCTTATTGAAGGTGCAATAAATGATTCGTTCATTTGGGGAGCTGATAAAAAGGGCTTATTCACGGTGAAATCAGCTTACCACTACGTTAGAAAATGGGAGAGAATGGACCAAGACAATAGATCTAATAATGAGATGGACGACAAGATCTGGAGGAGGCTTTGGAGTTTAAAGTTAATCCCAAAACTGGTTCACTTAGATTGGCGCATCCTACACCAAGGTTTACTTGTGAGGGAAAAGCTGTTTAATAGAGGAGTCCATTGCACTCCTTTTTGTCCGAGATGTGGGTCTTCTATTGAAGATATTGATCATGTTTTCCAAGGCTGCTTTTGGGCAAAAAAAAAACGTGGTTTGCCTCCCCCCTGGGCATACGTTTTGAGCAAACACGTGTGCTAAATGAGTCATTTGTAGGGTGGCTTGAAAACATTATCCTTGAAGCTCCAGAAGATGTAATTGAGATGATCATTGCTACCTGTTATGGAATTTGGAATGCACGTAATAAAAAATGCTTTGAAGAGATTGATATACAACCTGAGGTAATAGTGCATAAAGCTTGGAAAAGCATTGTGGAATACAAGTCCATAATTAATGCTCTGCCTCTTCAAATGAGTAGCACATCCCAAGTTAACCTCCCTGGACAAATTCCTAGCGATGTGAGATGGAGACCCCCACCAACAAATTGGTATAAGATCAACATGGATGCTGCAGGTCCTATAGATGGCATGTGGGGGATTGGAGCTTTGGTTAGAGACTCGGAGGGCTCTATTCTAGCTGCAGCGTCGTGGCAACGAGTATCCCTTCCGGATTCTGATATAGCGGAGGCAATTGCAATGAACCTTGGTCTATCCTTTGCTAAGGACTTAAGCTTCTTAAATATTCAGGCTGAGTCTGATTCTCTTAATGTGGTGGCAGCTTTCAAGAATGAGAATACTTATGATTCCTATTTTGGGAGAGTAGCATGTGTGTCCCATCCATCGATTACTAAGAATAAGAAAGGTAAAAGGTGACTCCATTTGAAATAAAACATATATAAACACCCCCTTTTCAAGATAGTAACATAAATAAATGTTTTCATGCATGTAGCCGAAGGCAGGAAAACACAGTTCCTTCTCCAATGATTATTGATCTCCATTTTATGTTTGTCAAATACATCAAATTGAACAAATGAATAATTTACTGTTACAAATCACTATGTGGTGATTAGTGAATCCACTAATCATGTTAGTATACAAGTATCGTGAACATTGAAGCAGATTTAAATCAAGTCCAGACATTAACATCCACCATTTGTTGTTGAACACAGATGTACCCATGTTGAGTTATTGTATTCAGCAAGTTTGCAATTGCATAAACAATTTCTCCACGGAAGTCAGGTATGGCTTACTCACATCAAAGATCATCCTGAAACAATGTCTTAGAAACTGAGTCACATGTTTGACTGTCATCATCTGAACCCCTTGTCCATGGGCTTGAACGCTTGTTTTTTGCCACTGGCGTCTCACATACTGTGTCATAGCTTGCCCTTCGTAGCTCCTTCCTTTTTGGCAGCTTTCGAAAGGGATCTGTCTTGAGTTTCATACTCTTCTGGTTTGGGGCCCAAACTCTCTGCAAACGAAACCTTAGTTCCCTCTCTCTCCTCTCCTTTGCTTCAATTAGTTTTCGACAACGATCCTCTTGTGTAATCATTTTGAGGCTTCCACTGTCATTCTATTAGGGTATATGTTAGTATCAGTTAGAGACTGAATTGTATCAGTTAGATTAGTTATAACAAATATGATTAGATAGAGTTAATTGTTGTAACTGTGTTAGTTATAGCTTCTTCTTATCTACAGAACCTCATGATCTATATTTATATATGAGGTCCTTTGTAATCTTTCATTATTCAATAGACTGAGAGCATATTCTTCTCCACTTTCCTCTACTTCCTGTTCTCCCTCTCTCAATCCTCTGATATTGAGGATCCTTGGTATCTAGAGCAATTTCGATCCAACCATGGTTGAATCTTTCCAAACCCCTCACCTTCCAAACCCTTCATTGCACAAACTTTTTCCAATCCAGTAGCTCTCAAGCTAGATGATAAAAATTTTCTACCATGGAAGCATCAAGCCATTTTCACAATCAAGGGTTCCAAGCTGAAGAAGCATATTGAAGAACCAAATGGAGGACAACCCAGGAAGTTTCTAACTGAGTCTGATCAACTAGAAGGAAAGATCAATCCAGAATATGATAATTGGGAGCAGCAAGATCAACTTCTTGCATCTTGGCTGTTCTCTTCCATGTCTGAAAATCTCACAACCAGAATGGTTGGCTGCGACTTCTCTTATCAAATATGGAAGAAGCTCGAAGTCTTCTTTGCTTCACAAACAAGGGCAAAGATCACCCAACTGAAATTACAGTTGAGGAATGTCCGAAAGACAGGCAGCATCAATGAGTATATGCTCTCTTTTAAAAAGATTGTTGACATGATGGCAGCTATTGGAGCTCCTGTAGACACTGAGGAGCAGATTCAATCAATCTTTAATGGTCTACCTCAAGAGTATGATCCTTTCATCACTTCAGTCATGTCAAGAACTGAACCATACTCCATAGATGAAATTGAGGCACTACTAATGGATCAAGAAGAGCGTTTTGAAAAACAGAAGCAAGATTCTGAAACCATTTCTCTGCAACAACTACAAGCCAACCTGATGCAATTTCAGCAAAACAATAGAGGCAGAGGCCGCTCCAACAACAGAGGAGGTGGTCGTTTTCAATTCTTTAATTCAAGAGGTCGTGGAAGGCAGTCTTTTCGAGGTGGCAGGCATGGCAACTTTAGCAATAATAGCAATAAACCTCAGTGCCAACTTTGTGGAAAGTATGGCCATCTTGCTCTAAAATGATATCATCGATTTGACATTTCATTTCAAGAGGAGATTCACCAGCAACCTCCTAATACTACTACACAAGGAACAGTCATGAGCAGTGAGTTTGATCATGGAGAAGATCTGAGCACCAATATGCTAGCAGTCCCAGAAACATTTTATGACCCAGCGTGGTATCCGGATTCAGGTGCTGGCAATCATGTTACACCTGAATACTCCAATCTGATGACTAAAACCACATTCAATGGTGATTCCAAGCTAAAGGTAGCCAATGGAGCATCTTCCAAGTTCCAACATTAAACATATTGGTAATTCATTCTTTCTTCCTCCTAACTCCTCTAAACCCCTTTTCTTGAATAAACTTTTGCATGTTCCAGCTATATAAAAAAATCTTCTTAGTGTATCTCAATTTGCTAGAGACAATCATGTGTTTTTTGAGTTTCATGCTAATAAATGCTATGTGAAATCTCAGGAAACTAAGCAAGTAATCTTGGAAGGGCAACTTAGACATGGACTCTATGCCTTTGATGCCATCTCCATCAAACCTTTACCCTCTGTTTTGCCTACTAAGTCAGATTTCAATTTTACTTGTAATTCTCATAATAAAGATTATAACAATGTTTCAATTCCTAGGAGTTCCTCTAAATCTGTTTCTTTTGACATATGGCATGCAAGGTTAGGTCATGCTTCTAATAAAGTTGTTGCAAGTGTATTGAAACAATGTACCATTCCTTTCAATATCAATAAAATGAGTTCTGTTTGCAAGGCTTGCTGTTTAGGAAAATCACACAAATTACCTTTTACTGATTCTACTACACAATATGACACCATTACAACTAGTTTATTCAGATGTTTGGGGCCCTTCTCCTATGCCCTCTACTAATGGCAGCCGATATTATATTCTTTATATGGATGCTTGTACAAAATTTACTTGGGTGTATCTGTTGCATAGCAAATCAGAAGCATTTGCTAATTTTGTGCACTTTAAAATTATGGTTGAAAACCAATTCAATACTAAAATCAAATCTTTTCAATCTGATGGGGGGAAAGAGTACAGTCCCTTTACTAAGTACTTAGCTAGTCATGGCATCACTCATAGATTAAGTTGTCCTTATACCTCTGAACAAAATGGTTCAGCTGAGAGGAAACATAGGCATATTACTGAAATGGGATTAACTCTGCTAGCAAATGCTTCAATGCCATTGAGATTTTGGGGAGAGGCTTTTCACACTGCTGCTTTTATCATTAACAGACTTCCCACTTTAGTTCTTAACAACAAAAGTCCAAATGAACTTCTGTTTAACAAACAACCTAACTTTTATGATCTTAGATGTTTTGGTTGTGCTTGTTATCCACATCTTAGGCCCTACAATACACATAAACTTGATTTCAGATCTGAACAATGTGTTTTCCTAGGCTATAGTCCTAATCACAAGGGATATTTGTGTCTTTCTCCTAATGGCAGAACTTATGTTTCTAGACATGTGATATTTGATGAGTTTTTGTTTCCTTTTAAAGTCAATTCTAATTTTCTGACTGCACAAAATCCCTTATCTCACTCTTCTGGTACTGTTTTACCCCCTAGCATTCCCTTTGTTTCTACTTCTAAAGATAACACTACAACTGATTTGCATATTGAACCTGCACATGATGAAACCCGAGTACCTGAGTTACTTCCTGATGCATCTCAAGCTGCACCAGCTGACTCCACAGTGCCTCAAACCAACATTCAGTCACCTGCTCCCGTAACTAATTCTCATCCAATGACTACACGAGGCAAAGCTGGTATCACTAACCCAAAGAAAATCCTGCTCACTCAACTATCTGCCATATAAACTGAACCTACCACAGTAAAGAATGCTCTAGCATCCTCTCATTGGAAAGCTGCAATGGCTCAAGAGTATGAGGCACTCCTTTCCAATAACACATGGTCTCTCACTCTCTTGTTCCCTTGCCCCCTGGCAGGTCACCTATAGGTTGCAAGTGGATTTTTAAAATAAAGAGAAATTCAGATGGTTCAGTCAATCGATACAAGGCAAGGCTTGTGGCTAAAGGATTCCATCAACAAGAGGGTTTTGATTACTCTTGAAACATTTAGTCCTGTTAAACCAACCACCATCCGCATTGTTCTTACATTAGCTATATCAAAGGGTTGGGTTCTAAGACAAATTGACATCAACAATGCTTTTCTTAATGGGGACTTGGTGGAGGAGGTCTACATGGCTCAACCACCTGGTTTTTCTAAAGGTGACAGCTCTCTAGTATGCAAACTTCACAAAGCAATCTATGGCCTTAAACAGGCTCCAAGAGCATGGTTTGCTAAGTTAAGTCAAACCCTTCTTAGTCTTGGTTTCACTCTACTCTAATCAGATTGCTCTCTTTTTCTCAAGAATACATCAGCATACACCATCATCATTTTGGTTTATGTTGATGATATTCTTCTCACAAGTAACTCCCAAGGTGCTATTGATTCTCTCATCCAAACCCTCAATGCATCCTTTCCTCTAAAAGATCTTGGCAACCTTAGTTTCTTCCCTGGCATTCAAGTTCAGAGGTCCAACAGGGGTGGCATCCACTTATCTCAAACAAAGTACATTCATGAACTTATTCAAAAGGCTAATATGGCTACTGCCAAACCCATGTCCACTCGAATGGTCACTGGCCTAAAACTGACAGCAGATGGTGGAGATCCTTTTGAAGATACGTTTCTTTAGATCTATTGATGGTGGCTTGCAATATGTCACTTTGACAGGACCCGACATTTCATATGCAGTAAATAAGGTCTGCCAGTTCATGCACCGGCCCCAAACTCATCATTGGCAAGCTGTTAAGAGGATCCTCCGATACCTATGTGGTACTTCAACTCATGGCCTGTCCATTGTTCCTTCTTCTCACTTTAATATCACTGCCTTTTGTGATTCCGACTGGGGATCTGACCTTGATGATCGCAAATCCACTACTGGATTTTGCATTTACCTTGGTGCCAACCTCATTTCCTGGTCATCCAAGAAACAACAAGTTGTTTCTAGATCGAGCACTGAAGCAGAATACCGAAGTATTGCTGCAGCCGCTGTTGATATTTCGTGGATTCAGTCACTTCTACATGAGCTGCAACAGCCTGTTACCTCCACACCACTGATTCTATGTGACAATCTTAATGCAGTACTGCTTTCTGCTAATCCTATACTTCACTCAAGAACTAAACATTTTGAATTGGATATATTCTTCGTTAGGGATAAAGTTCAACAACAACAACTATTGTTTCATCATATTCCCTCTTCAGAACAAACTGCAGACATTTTAACCAAGGTTGTCCCTCAAGATATGTTCAACACTTGTACTTACAAACTCAGGGTTCATGCTTATTCCCCATGAGTTTGAGGGGGGATATTAGGGTATATGTTAGTATCAGTTTGAGACTGAATTGTATCAGTTAGATTAGTTATAACAAATATGATTAGATAGAGTTAGTTGTTGTAACTGTGTTAGTTATAGCTTCTTCTTATCTACAGAACCTCATGATCTATATATATATATGAGGTCCTTTGTAATCTTTCATTATATATTCAATAGACTGAGAGCATATTCTTCTCCACTTTCCTCTACTTCCTGTTCTCCCTCTCTCAATCCTCTGATATTGAGGATCCTTACTCATTCTTCTGCAACTGAAAGGGCCCATTTTCTGCTGAGACAGGTTCATTACTAACATCATTTTCACCCATCTCATCTCTGTATACTTTTTTTTGGTCCAAAGATTTGGTGCTGTCCTCGCTCTTGAGTAAATTATTTGGGGCTTCATCCTTATCTGAAAACAGCAGCTGCTCCATTTTGTTGTAGATTTTGTTTACCACGTCTTCAAGAGTGTGAGAATACCTGCAATTTCAGGGAATTCACTGCCATAAGTCTACTTGCTTTCTTTTCTTTACGCGCATCAACTTAATTTCATTGTTCCATGAAGAAAGAAACAACAGGAAAAGAAACTAACAATGTTTTCTTCATGTTTAAATTAACTATTTCTGGTTTGGAAAAATAAGAAGACAACTATTGATCAGATGAAAGGTATGTTAGTTTCATATTGAAGTATGTTATAGGGTAACTCTAACCCTTAATCTTGGACTCCATCTCTGGTACATAGCAGAATAGCAAGCAAGCACCAAAAATACTACATATTGGCATAATTGCAGCAAATGAAAATAAATTGAGTTATATAGCTCACATTCCAAAAAGAGCCTAGGAATTCCATATTACCCCGTAATTTGTACTTAAAGCATATCAAAAGCGTAACTTTGAGAAACATTGTTAATCAACATTTGTACCTGCTTTTTATGATCCTTGCCACGTAATTTTCAAGGTTCCAATCACCAAAGAACCCCCGTTCCATGTGGCACTGAGTGTCTTCCAAAAGCAAGCATATTTGTTTGACAAACTTCTGTTTGCTAGAATCTTCAAGTCCACTTCCAACCTCCGATTGTAAAATCTCCATCTGAAATAAAATCTGCAGTTCATATCTAGTGCACGCTAAGGAAAAACATGAAATGAAAGGAGTACTTGAGTTAATCCGTCAGTTTGCTGTGTGATCAAGACGTGTAGAATGTTTCAAGTTCCAACCTTGATTACAATGCACAAACTAAAATTTATAGGGGGAAGAAATAACTTCCTACCATTAACTTCCTACTTATCTATATGCCACGTATGTGACAGTTTCCTACGCTTGAATGACTTCATGTCGAATCTCTGCTTGTCTATTCTTCAGCAATGCTTCAGTACGACATCCAATTTCTTCTGACCTCAATTCTTTTGTCAAATCATATTTTCGTCAACTTTGGACTTTGCCATTTCTTAATAACTTCAGAAAGCTGCCTTCATCTATTCGACGCAAAACCAGAATTTGGAAAATTCACACCCAACAACACTGCCCTTAATAGCACCACTGTATCCACTTTGGAGGTCATTGAATCTGTCCCAAATCATGACTCCACCATACTTAGGAGAACTCTTTATAGCAGGAAGAATCTGAGAAGTCAGCACATCAGCAGGAATAAAGCCACCACTTGGAGCAGCTGCCTGAGAAGCTGGCACTCCCAAAAACACTTGTTTAGCTTGTGATGAGGTCCACTGGTTCCATGCACTAATGAGATTGTTAGTGTTTCCACTAGCATATTGGCATGGAGGGTTGTTGTAGAACTGAACCCACACATAATCAAACAATCCTGTTTTGATAGCTGCATCCAAATGAGCATCAGGGAATGGACATTGTGGTGCTGCAGCCAAGTACACTTTTTTTTTTGGCTGAACCCATTGAGTGCATTTGCAAGTTCATCCCAATGTTGGCCTCCACCAGCTTCAATGTCAAAATCAATGCCATCCAACACAGCATCACCTAAGGGTCGTGAGTTTGATTGCCCTCCAAGGAAGTTGTTCCAAAGGTAGTTTGCAAGCTGTGTTGCTTCATCAGCTGAGTTGAGAGAGTAGCTTCCAGCACCACCTCCAAGTGAGAGGAGGACTTTGATGCCTTTGCCTTGGCATGCCTTGATGTCACTGCTCAATCCTGTGCATCCATTGGTGCTGGGATCACAGTGGCCAGCAAGGTATAGTTGTGGGTTTTGGCCATTGCCAAAAGTGGATAAGAATGCTATGTTCACAAATTGGTAGTTGTTAGTGTTGCATGCATCTACCAAGGAGCCTTCACCTGTGTTTTGACCCCAATAGATGGCAATGCCAGCAGCATGGGAGGACTTGAATAGGGAAATGACCAATAGAGGCAATAGTAGGAGTGAAACTTGTTTGAAGGATGCCATGTTTCTTTAGTACTCGAACTAGTTGTATTATCTAGCTTCTTGGTTTGGTTCAAGGAATGTAGAGAGGGTGCCTTTATATAGGTGTTGGGGGGCATGTTAGTACAAAAGTTGGGGGAAGAAATTATAGGAACCGTGCCTTGTGGGTAAGAAATTGCTTGTATTACACTTTAAGGAGGAAAAGTAAGATGCATGGATGTAATTTCCCACACATTCATTCTAGTACAAAGTCCTCTTGACTAATTAAAATAGAATTATCAAGTGAAGCTAAGTGACCGCCAAAACAAATACTATAATAGCTCGTTTGGTGGTCAGGATATATAAGAGAGATAAGACAGGATAAACTATCATATCCTGTTTGAAACTATTTTTAGTGAGCCAGCAGGATAGGATAAACCAATCCTGTCACTTATCCTATCTTGTCTATCTAGTTAAAATTATATCCTGAAGGGGGAGCTGGGTTAGAACTCAACGGGATAGGACAATGTGATTTATAGTATAATAAAATATAAAAATATTTTATATATAAAATAATTAAAGTATAATAAAATATAATATGGCTACCAAAAAAGGTATAATAAAACATAAAATAATAAAAATATTAATAATTAATTTAAAAAATTATTTTTATTTTATCACCAGGCTAATTTTGTTACTTCACATTATTTTAAAAAACTAAAAAATAAATAAAAAAATATTCTAATAATTTAACTATATGTAAAGTAAAAACTAAAAAATGATTATTTAAAATTATAACAAAATTAATTTAAGCTAAACAATATTTTAAAATTTTAAAATATTATATGTAATTTTATCACAAGGACAATTTTGTCATTTTATATAATCTTAAAAAATAAAAATTATAAAAAACTAAAATCTAATAAAATATTGAAACGTTCAGAAAAAAACGAAAATTTTAAAATTTGTACTAAAATTACAATGCTATCCAGTTGGTTATCTGGTAGAGACCAAACGTTGGATAGGACAGCTCTCATATGTTCTCTTATCATATGTCCACCGAATGAGCCCAAAATGTTTAAGGATATTATCATCCGTGGTCAAGTATAGATATATATGTGGGAACGTTCCAAAGCTGAGAATTGTAGTAGCCACCAATATTGAAATATGTGCCATAAATTCAGGCGTAACATATGGGGCGGGGGGGATAGATGGAGTTGCGTAATCATCCGCCATAGCAATGGAATGGGAGTTTGTATGTAGTTTCAAGCGAATGCAGCCTTCAATCATGAAAGAGCTCAAGTCCTGGACGCCTTTGACGGTTTGTATTGTTTGGCCATATCCCTTGGGGATCAGCATAGCAAGACCAATTCAACAGCATTTCCTTTAAGTTACTATATTTTACATTTTTTCTCTCTTAAATTTATCTAGAATGTTTACTGAACTAAGATTTCTATTCTTGAAGAGTGAGTTTAAAATAACCTGGATCATAGTTCAATCAGCCTAGCTTAATTTTATTTACATAGCAAGAACTTTCGTGTCATTTCGTGTACTATTTAAATTTTTTATCATCTAAATCATTGAAGGTTCCTGTTAAGATTTTCTTCACAATTGATTAAAATTCTGAGTTTTAACTAATTTGTAGTTTTATACGTTATCTTTACAAAAAAAATTATGATTGAGAGTTATTATGATGACCTCATAGCTACCATATAGAAGCATTTATTGAATTCCAATTTCATAGAAGTTAATCAAATGTTTTTTTTACACAAAAAAAAAAGATTAGGAAAATGCACACCCTTTTACATGATAATAAAAAAGAACAACCAAACCCAAGACACAGCAAGTGTGACATGTTTGATAGAAAATAGAGTACTAAAGTCTAACGCAAGTATAACGCGTTGATTGATTTAAAAACCTTTCCACACGCCTAACAGATATTAAGAACTTAGTAAGTATTTCATTATTTTATTTTTTTTGGGGAGGGGATTGTCTTATTTCACAAGCATTTTAACCAAGTCTCTTGATCCAGCGGTTGTAGGGTCTGTCATGTGACACTCTAGGGGTCGACTCGGTTTGTTCCTGAGTTCGATTCCTGACAGCATTAAAATAATACTTGGTCAGCAGAAGTCACGTCTCACACACAGTGATTAGTCATTCATGCGTTAGGATACACTGAGTTTAGATATAAAAAAAACACGGGTATTTTGTGTGGGAAGGCATATGAGTTGGGTTTACGTAGCTATTATGGGTTAGGTTGGGCTACCTAGTTTACCATGCAGTTGTTTTGTGTGCGTTTATGGTTTGGATTTGCTTAATGTCTAAGTGGGCTGGATCTCTAAGCCCATACAATAAGCACAACTTTTTTCTCAATTACAAATTTTTATTTTATTTCATAGTGTGACATAAGAGCTGACAAAAAATTCTTGCATAAATACAAAGATGTTCTAGGTTCATTGACGTATAAAACTCTTCTAAAGAAAATAAAAATGTAAGGTTGTATTCACCCTTAATTAGTCAAACTGGATTGAGATCTCAATATACTTCAGTGTTATTTTATACTTTACACTTTTGCTTATTTTAGAGTCTAATCTAACATGAACGTGAGTCTTATAAGCTTGTTCTAACCCTTTTAATCAAGGCGCATCAAACTCCTTGGGTGATGTTTGGTAACTGTCCAACAAACTATATTCCTGGTATTCCCAACATAAAATTTCCCCATTCATGCATGTGAATAGAGTTATAGAGTTTTTCCAAATTTCTAAACTAGAAACTACTTTCATTCCCGTACCAACATTCCCCTTAACGTTTTTTTAAAACTTTTAACAGACGCTATGCATTATAGAGTGAGCCGATTCTTACATGAGATGGGGTCTCATTCCATGTAAATGTGTATAAGATAAACTTGTGCATTCAATCTGGGTGATAAGTTACAACTGATAAGGGCATAAGGCACTCCCTGCCGAATCGTTTTATAACTCAAACATTAATTTAAAAAACTGTCATCGTCAAAGACGACCTTAGACCCCACAGCCCGGTTTCATCAAAAGACAGCCTTTGCTTTTGAAAAGATTTTGGAGAATCATTTTGACGCTGCAATTTTAGATATGTGCCAAGGTAAATGGGTTATTGAAGAATAATTAGTATCTTTTATTATGTGAGACATGATTTAGCATATCAAAATAACAAAGTTGGAAAGAATATGTAGATCTGGCAAAAGGACAAATATCTGGCCTAGAAAGGGCTTTTTTCCAACATAATTTGATATCATGACCATTCAAATTTCAAAGGCAATAAGGAAGAGATAGGGTGGTAACATTACCATAGAGAGCAACTCCAGCATCAGTGGTATCAATAAGCTCTGATGGGGGAAAGCTCTCAGTTGTTCCAAAGTATAACACCCCACTAACTAATCCGATCCCTTTTGCCTTCAATTTTATTTTTACCACTGACTAGGTGGTTTAGAGGGAAAAAGATATAACAAAAAATTTGACCAAAAATCCAACAAAGTTACTGTTCCGTCCAAATATCTCAGATGAGAGATACTCGGCCGGAGAAAGTGTAGTGGGGTTGTTTTGGAATTAGCTTGACAGAGTGTGAACTCTGCTCCTATGTATCCAAATGGGAATCAAAGCAAACGTAGTTCTAAGTGAGGGGGTTGAGCCCCTATTTATAGATATTTTCAGTGCAACCGTTCGAGTAAGACGGTTACTGAGATCTTATTTGTTAGGATCGGATGGTTATTGCAGTTAGACATTGATATGGATAAAGCTCCGAGTTATACGGGGAGATATTTGGACCAGCGAGATATTCGGCCCGATCGATTCTTGTTTGGATAGCTCGGGGCCGAGATATCTTCATTCGTGATCTGGTGTGGAATAGGGCCGAGTAGTTATCCTCGGGTGTCAAGTGTATCAACAGGTCTTCGGCTCTATGGGAGTTCGGGTTACGGCCCACTTACGAGAGTGAGCTCGGCCGTGTTGACAATCCTCGGCCTTATATCTTCGGCCAGTACACAAGCCCCCCGAGCTCCGAGCTTAAATAAGCGAAAGAGCTGATAAGTATGAAACCGAGCTTATTCTTCGGTCACACAAACTTCCGCATTCCCAGCTGTCCTTTCAATCAAATCTTTCCTCTTTGTCAGAGAAGGCAATCATTCCCCCTAATACTTCTGCGGCACGCTTCAGGTAAGAAACCCTAGAGTTTCGCGCCCATTTAATGAGGGGAAAATCAAAAGCCGCGCCTTTGGGCTTGATGGATCGTGGGCCGTCAACCGCAGCTATAAATACCCCCTTCGACTCCAACTCCCTCCTACCTTGCTTATTCTCCTTCGCCCTTCACCTTCGTCTTCCAAGTTTCTGCCATCACACTTCTGTCTGTCCTTTTTCAGGTACGCCCAGTCTCCTTCGTGCTTCTAAGTTTAATTTCTGCTTATCTGGTATGAGTTCATCCATGTCCTCTGAGTCAAATACCTCGCCTCTAATTGAGCGCGAGGTTTCCCCCATCGGGGGTTCTCTTTCCACTTCCTCTGTTCCTCCACAGGAACTGAACGTCGGAGAGGCGGAACCGTCCTCCTCCTGGTTGTCTTCCACTGAGTCTGATTCCTCTGGGTCCGATTCTCCCAGGTCTGGCTTTCCCTCTCCCCCAGTGTCCAATCCCGCCGCTCGCAAACAACGCCTAAGGGTTCCCAAAGACCCTGTTCCCGATATTACCCTTCCTGGGTATACCTGGGTTAAAGGCGAGGTTGGGACATTTTTTCTGACTTTCAGACTTCAGACTCAATTGCTCAACTTCGATCCCAAATTAATATCTCGGCGTCCGGAGACGAGTCCGATTTTATTTGTTCTCCATGCTCGGGTACCGAGTGTGTCTTTCTCAAGGCTCGTCCTTCCGAGCCCCCCTTTACATACATGTACAAAACACTATTTGATAAGCTGCACGTGTCTCTTCCTTTCACCGAGTTTGAGTGTGACGTTCTGAGAACCATGAACGTCGCACCTACTCAGCTCCATCCCAACAGTTGGGCTTTTATGAAAGCCTTTCAGATTTTGTGTAAATACCTCGGGATGGAGCCCACTACTCCAAATTTTTTGTATTTTTATCAAACAAGGTTTGGTGAGAAAACGGGATGGATTTCCCTTAACGGGCTGAACCGAAGAGGACTGATCAGTTTATTCACATCGTCATATAAAGACTTCAAAGTCGGCTTCTTCCAAGTTTGCCCCTCGGGCTCTCACTCCTCCCACTTTTTTGACGAAAATAAATGCGCCAAGTTTCCTTTATACTGGCAATCCTCCCCCACAAAATTCGTTGGCTTTGAGTACCAATCCCTTCCCGCCGAGGATAGGCGGGATATAGACATACTAGAAAAACTTCCTCGGCCTCTCCATTGTGGGCGTCTTTTGAAACTCCCCTTCTCATCTACTCCGAGAACCGACTTAAAAAGTAAGTGTTCGGCAATTTGGTTTTTAAATTTTTTGTGTGTGTTGCCGTACTAACAATTCTCTCCTTTTTGGCAGTCATTATGGGGAAATTCGACTTCTCCAAGCTTTTAAAGGCGGCTGCGAAAGAGGGTCAGGGTCCCTCCTCGACCGAGAAGAAGAAGAAAAGACCTCCTCCCACCAAGGTCTCTGCAAAGGGGGCTTCATCGTCCGCCCCTCAAAAAAGAAAGAGGGTGGAGGTTGTAGTTGACACCGAAGATTCTCCCCCTCCTTGCCCAAGTCCCCCACACCCTACTACTCAGGAGACAGGAACCGCGGGGCGAGAAGAACAAAACCCTCCTTCTACCGAGGTGAAGTGGTACAACACTTCCCTAAAAGCAGGGACCTCGTCCCTTTGGGGCGAAGACTTCAACCCCTTTCCTTCTTTCGACTCGAACTTCCTGAAGCCCGCTGATCTCCGGCTAATGAAGCAACAAGGGGCTCAGTCTAGCATGGAGGCTCTATCAACCTACTGCATCCGAGCTGCTGCCTTGGCCCGCTTTTGCAGCCGAGATTTAGTGGATGCGGAGAGGAAGTCTCGGCAACTGGAAGCCGAACCGGCTTCTATTGAGAAGCTGAAAGGAGATTTTACCCGGACCTCCACGGAGCGTGACGAGCTGGCCAAGACTAATAATCTCCTGAATGCCACCATTACCGAGTTGAATGGCCAGAACTCCGAGCTTAACACCAAAGCAAAATTTGCTGAGGAGAGTAAAGCTCGGGCTGAAGAAGGTAGAGCTCGTGCTGAAGAGGAGCTCAAGAAGGCTCAAGCTGAAATTGAGCAACTTAAAGCTGCCTTGGAGGCCGAGACCAAGGCCAAGATGGAGCTCCAGGAGGATGTAAAAGAGTCCACTAACAGCATTATCGTCGAGCATCGGAAAGGTTTTGACAAGGCCATTGCTCAAGTTGAGGTTCTTGCCCCGGGGGTTGATCTTTTGGGAGTAGATGTGAATAAAGAGGTGCTAAACGGGGAACTTGTTCCCATAATTCCCGAAGAGGAGGAAGAGGTGGAAGGGGCTGAAGATTCCCCCGAGGATCATATTGAGGCCGAGGAGAGTCATAGGGACGAGTAGCTTAGTTTTTTGTTTTCTTCATCCCTTGTAATGGGCTTGTGCCCTTGTAACTTTGTTTTACTTAATGAAAACTCTGCTACCATTTTGATGACTTTCTGTTCATCTTGTAGCCTCTTGTTTGGCTGAGATACCCTTTGAAGTATTTTTTATCTTCCGACGTTGTGTTCGGCTTGTTTAAACAAATCCTCGGTTAAGGCCGAGGTATTCTGCCGTCCGTATCAAAAACGGAAGGTAGTTGTGACACGTGAAACACATGATTCACGCCTTACGCATGCAGTCACGCATTATATGCTTTGGAAACCGCAGTGGGTTCATGCAATTACTGCTTTTTGCTGAGTTTCGAGATTTATTTTTCCAACAAACCTTTTCCCAGCGCATATCTCTTTCTTTCCAACGCCTCTCACCCCTTATAAATAGGGCTGTTCCACTACTCCTCTTATTCATTCTTCATTCTTTCCCGCCAGCCAAATTCGTCTTCCTTCAACCCGAGTAGTTCTATGATAGTGTTAGGGGTTTACGCTCCCCTCTCCCAGTTAACATCCTTTTTTGAGTTTTATAGCTGCCAAAAAGGATGTAAGTGGGAGATGGGATCCATAATTCCTTTTATGATTCAATCCTCCAAGAAGGATGTTAACTGGGAGAATAGCAGTCTTCGGGCATCGAGAAAGGGGTAGAGGCCGTCTACTCCCGGAGCGAGCCGAGTACCTCATCGTCCAGCTTTCACAGGGGGAAGTGATTACTTCCCCCCTTGAGGGAAAGTCGTGGTGTCCGATTGGGGGGACTACTGGCCACCTGATCTTGCCCCTGCCCTAATTGGGGGGACAACTGGCAAGCCGGGCGGGCCTTATTTTCAATTTCAGCTCTTTATGTAAGTCGTAGTACTTTCTAGTACTCGACTCGTACCTTGTTTTTACTTTCGGCATTGTACTTGGTTTTATTAAGAAATTTTAATGGCTCGAACTCGGCCTTTAGATCAAAGCTTTGTTCTTCTTACTGCTAGTACTCTATTTCACTTTAATAATTTCAAAGTCTCGAACTCGGCCTTCTGGCTCATACTTGGCCTTTAACAATTCAATGGCTCGTACTCGACCTTCAGGCTCAAACTTGGCCTTAACAATTTAATTGGCTCGAACTCGGCCTTCAGGCTCAAACTTGGCCTTAACAATTTAATTGGCTCGAACTCGACCTTCAGGCTCAAACTTGGCCTTAAAAATGTAATTGGCTCGAACTCGATCTTCAGGTTCAAACTTGGCCTTAAAAATTTAATTGGCTCGAACTCGGCCTTCAGGCTCAAACTTGGCCTTAAAAATTTAATGGCTGGTACTCGGCCTTCAGGCTCAAACTTGGCCTTAAAAATTTAATTGGCTCGAACTCAGCCTTCAGGCTCAAACTTGGCCTTAAAAATGTAATTGGCTCGAACTCGGCCTTCAGGCTCAAACTTGGCCTTAAAAATTTAATGGCTCGTACTCGGCTTTCAGGCTCAAACTTGGCCTTAAAAATGTAATTGGCTCGAACTCGGCCTTCAGGCTCAAACTTGGCCTTGAAATTTTAATTGGCTCGTACTCGGCCATCAGATTTAATTTTAGCGGAATAACTACATCAGCAAATTAAGAAAGCAGAACAATGTCCACAATAAATTCTTTTATTGGATAAAAAAGGAAGTCTACAGTGTGCCTCGTTAAAACCTTCTCGGTCAAAACCTTTTTGGGACAAAATACCGAGGTAGGAAAAAGAGTACATCACCTGACTATATACATCAACTATAATAAAATTTTAAATGCGAAGCATTCCAAGTCCTCGGGATAGGCTTCCCGGACAATTCTTCTAACCTATATGCTCCGTTTCCCAAGTTTTCTACCACGTGGAATGGCCCTCCCCAGTTTGCTGCCAGCTTGCCTTCCGTGTGATCCTTCCTTGCTTCTCCTTTTATTCTCAGCACCAAGTCCCCACGTAGGAAACTCCTCGGTTTCAATTTTGAATTATACCTCCTAGTTGCTCTCTGTTTGCAAGCTTCCTCCCTGATCTTAACCTCCTCCCTGATTTCCTCCACCAAGTCAAGTTCGACCCTTAAGTTGCTTTCATTCCCATTTTGCTCATGTTGCATACGTCGGAAAGACGGTTCACCGACCTCAACTGGGATCATGGCGTCTGTTCCATATGTTAGCCTGAAGGGTGTTTCTTGAGTAGTGGATTGAGGCGTGCAGTGGTAGGCCCAGAGGATACTTGGTAACTCTTCTGCCCAAGCTCCTTTGGATCTTCCCACCCTCTTCTTCAGTTCTCCGAGAATGACCTTGTTGGCCGCTTCGGCTTGCTCATTGGTCTGGGGATGTTCAACCGATGTAACGTGGTGTTTAACACCGAGGTTGTCATAGAATTCTCGCAATGTCTTATCTATAAACTGTCTTCCATTGTCTGTGACGATTGCGAAGGGAATTCCGTGCCTACAGATGAGGCTTTTCCACACAAACTTTTGTACCTTCTCGGCGGTAATCTTCGCCAAAGGCTCTGCTTCAATCCATTTTGTGAAGTAGTCCACTGCTACCAGGAGAAATTTGACTTGACCTTTGGCTACAGGGAATGGTCCCAGTATATCCATTCCCCACATAGCAAAAGGCCAAGGCAAGTTTAATGTGTGAAGTCCTTCGGGTGGGGTACGACTTACATTGGCAAATCTTTGGCACTCATCACATCGCTTTGTCCACTCAATGCAATCTGCCCGGATGGTAGGCCAATAGTACCCTGCTCGGACTACCTTTGAGGCCATTGATCTGCCCCCGCAGTGAAAACCACATATTCCTCTGTGAACCTCTTCCATAACATACTTTGACTGTGCCTTGGTCAGACATTTTAACAAAGGTACCGAGAATCCCCGTTTATACAATTCTCCGGAAATGATAGCAAAGTGACTCGCTCTGAGCCTGATCTTCCTGGCCTCAGCGTGATCTGGGGGCAGAATTTCTGAGGATAAATACTCCCATACGGGTGTCATCCATTCTCGGTCAATCGACTCATTGGCCATTACTTCCCCAAACACGATACTCGGTTCGTTGAGGGTTTCTTGAATAACCGTTCTATGGTGACCCGGCTTCTTTGTACTGGCTAACTTGGACAGCAGATCGACCCGAGTATTTTCTTCTCGGGGAATGTGCTCAATAGCAAATTTCTCAAAGCTAGAAATTAATTGGTTGACCTTACATAAATACCTGGTAAGCTGAGGCTCTTTCGTTTGATACCCTCCAGATATTTGCCCTGTGACTAGCTGTGAATCACTCCGGCATCTAACAGCCTTTGCCCCCATTTCCTTTGCCAGTATTAACCCTGCTATCAAGGCTTCGTATTCGGCTTGGTTGTTTGAGGTTTTGAACTCAAACTTTAGTGACTGCTCCAGGACCAGATCTCCCGGGCCTTCCGTAATCACCCCACTCCACGCGCCCGACATTCGAGGATCCATCCGCATACAAATTCCACCAGATATCCTCGGTTATCGGCTGCGGATTGAGCTCGGCTACGAAGTCGGAGAGACATTGAGCTTTCAGAGGACCTCTCAACTCATATTTCAGGCCGAACTCGGATAACTCTACCGACCAAGCAATCATGCGGCCTGCCAACTCGGGCTTTTTGAGAATCTGCTTAATCGGGTGATCGGTTTTGACAATCACCTGGTGACTTTGGAAATACGGACGCAACCGTCGAGCTGCAGTTACCAGGGCCAAAACCAGCTTTTCTATGACTTGGTACCGGGTTTCGGCATCATGAAGAATCCTGTTGATGAAGTACACCGGCATTTGAACTTTCTCTACTTCTTGTACAATGACCGCACTGATGGCATGCTCGGTGGCTGACAGGTATAAGTACAACTCTTTGCCAGGGATGGGTCTAGTTAATATCGGTGGTGCAGACAAAAAGGCCTTGAAATCGACGAAGGCCTTCTCGCATTCCTCGGTCCATGTGAAGGTTTGAGGTATCTTCAGTAATCTAAAGAAAGACCGAGCTTTTTCTGCAGATCTGGGGAGAAACCGAGATAATGATGCCAGCCGCCCTGCAAGTCTTTGTACTTCTTTAATGTTTTGTGGGCTTCGCATCTCAATCACAGCCCGGCATTTATCAGGATTGGCTTCAATTCCCCGGTGTGTCAACATAAAACCGAGGAATTTTCCACCCTGAACACCGAAAACACACTTTTACGGATTCAACCTCATATTATACTTTCTCAGCTGCGGAAAAATTTCCTCCAAATCTTTTGGGTGGTTGTTGGGGTCATCAGATTTTACAACCATGTCATCCACATAAACCTCCATAGTCCTTCCAATTTGTTTTTCGAACACCCTGTCCATGAGCCTTTGGTATGTAGCTCCAGCTTCTTTAGTCCAAATGGCATTACTCAGTAACAATAATTCGAGCCTTCAGTTATGAAAGTCGTTTTCTCCTCATCTGGGGGATACATTCGGATTTGATTGTACCCCGAGTATGCATCCAAAAAACTCAAAACTCTGTATCCGGAGGCACCATCCACCAGTCTATCAATACTCGGCAAAGGATAGGAATCCTTTGGGCAAGCTTTATTCAAATCTGTGTAATCGGTGCACATGTGCCACTTGCCATTTGCTTTTTTGACCAGAACAACATTGGCCAGCCAAGTAGTGTATTCTACTTCTCGAATAAAGTTGGCTTTAACCAACTTCGCTGTTTCTTCTTCCACCACATTTCTCCTCCCTCCCCAAGTCTCCTCTTCCTTTGGGCTACTGGTTTTGCCTCAGGACAGATTGCCAGTTTATGGCATAAGAAATCGGGGTCAATCCCCGGCATATCAGATGTGGTCCAGGTGAACAAATCGGCGTTGCTGCAGAGCACTTCCTTTATCCTCCCTTTTTAAATTCGGCTCGAGCTGCCCGCCGAGCTTGGTGCACTGATCGGGTTGTGATCCGATCTGGAACTTTTCTAACTCTTCAATGGGTTGTGGGCGTTGTTCCTGCATGTCCATTCTCAGATCCAATTCAACAGAGTTAACAGAATTCACCAACTTATCATTTCCCCTGTCTAGTGTTTCTGCAGGTGTAGGTTTAAGTTTGCTTACACGCAAACTATCAGCGTAGCACTGCCTGGCCATTTTCTGATCAGCTCGGACAGCAACTATGTCTCCCGAGTTGGAAGGGAACTTCATTGTGAGGTGGGGAGTAGAGACCAAAGCTCCTAACTCGTTCAAAGAAGGTATTCCGATCAGGATATTGTACGATGTTACTGCATTAACCAACACGTACCTGACCATGATAGTCTTGGATGCTTTGCCATCCCCAAAAGTAGTCAGGAGGTCAATGTATCCTCGTGTATCCACTTGTTCCCCTGCAAAGCCGACGAGCTTACTGTCGTATGGCTGAATAGATTTCTGTGGGATCCCGAGCTTCTGAAATGTTGAATAATATAAGATATCCGTCGAGCTCCCCTGGTCGACAAGAGTTCTTTTGACCGAGAAATTAGCCAACTGCACTGTGATTACCATAGGGTCATCTTGATTAGGATCCACCCCCACGAAGTCTTCGTCAGAGAAGATAATAGGTGGGGAAATCCTCGGGGGTTTGTCGGATACCGAGTTGATAGCCCGAATAGCCCGCAGGTGCTTTCTCCGAGCTGAACTTGTTGTGCCTCCCCCTGCAAATCCACCTGAAATAGTGTTTATCACACCTCGGACCACATTATCCTCCTCCCGCCTTTCATTCTGGCCTTCTCTGGTCTCTGTTCTTTCATTATTTTGTCGACCGCCGCGCCTTCTCGGACTTTGGTCACCTCATCTTCTTCTACTTCTGCCACGTCCCTCGTCATTGTTGTGGTTTCTCCGAACAAAATTATTGAGATGGCCAGCTTGCACCAACTCTTCAATCTTATCTCGCAGGACCCAGCACTCCTCGGTTGTATGCCAGTAATTACGATGGTACCGACAATGTTTCTGTCGATCAGCATTCTGGGGCGTGTGGCCACGGTTGGGGAGCTGCAAAAGTTCCGCATTGTAGGCTTCCTCAAACACCCGAGCTCGGTTTGTGTTGAGGGGAGTATAGTGCTCATACTTCGGTCCCCTATGCAAATGCTCGGATGGGCCTTTGAACTTCGGCTTATCACCTGCAGCCCTCCTCTTCTCTCTCCCTTCTCGCCTCTGCATCAAAGATCATCGCTTCTCTCCCTTTTCTTAGACTCCTCAATCTCCTCCATATTAATGAATCTCGCAGCTTTTCTCCTCAACTCATCCATACTGGTTGGTGGCTTCCGAGCTAAGTGTCTGGCGAAAGGGCCAGGCCGTAACCCTGTCAAGATAGTGTGTAGTCCAACATCGGCACTGAGATTCCGGATGAGGACAGTCTCCTTGCTGAATCTGGCCATGAAATCACGCAGAGGCTCATTCCTTTCTTGCTTAAAGTTTACCAACGAGGCCGAGGTTTTTTGATGAGCTCGGCTCGTGGCAAATTGAGCATTGAACTTAGTCATGAACGTGTCAAAGGAATCAACTGACGCTGGCGGTAGCTGGGTGTACCAGCTCAACGCAGCATCCTTCAGAGTAGTTGGAAAGACTTTACACATGACAGCATCATCATCGGTAAGGAGGTACATCTGAGTAGTGAAAGCATCTAAGTGATGCTCCGGATCCGAGGTGCCATCATACCTGTCAATGTTTATGGGTTTGTAGTTGGATGGAAGAGGAACCTCCATGATGGCATCGGTGAAGGGATGTCTAGGCCTCCGCACGCCGGCCCTTTCATTAGGCTTATTTGCTGGAAGTGAAAGTTCAGGGGCCTGCCTAGGAAATTCCTCCTCGTCTACTCGGTCCATATGATGAGAAGCCCGGAGTTGTGGGCCTCCTTTTCTGCGCGTGTTTCTAGATCCTTCATTCTCAGCTGTCCGACGCTCTCTCTCAGGAGGAGAAGAGGCGGACCTTTCTCTGCTCTGTCCTTGTTCGCGACGGCTGTTCTGTCGCCGAATCTCCTCATTCTCCTTTCTCAGCATGGCAATCTGCGCGAGAAGTTCTTGGATAATGGGGTTGTCGGTTGTCATAGCCGGGTTTATGGACCGTTCCCCATTATCTCCATTGTTAGCATTCTCTGGCTCCTCTCTCCTGCAGTTCCCGCTCCTTGTTCTCACCATTGTTTGTGGTATGGGAAAGTTTTGCTTCGATTCCCACAGACGGTGCTAAATGTTCCGTCCAAATATCTCAGATGGGAGATACTCGGCCGAAGAAAGTGTAGTGGGGTTGTTTTGGAATTAGCTTGACAAAGTGTGAACTCTGCTCCTACGTATCCAAATGGGAATCAAAGCAAACGTAGTTCTAAGTGAGGGGGTTGAGCCCCTATTTATAGATATTTTCAGTGCAACCATTCGAGTAAGACGGTTACTGAGATCCTATTTGTTAGGATCGGATGGTTATTGCAGTTAGACATTGATATGGATAAGGCTCCAAGTTATACGGAGAGATATTTGGACCAACGAGATATTCGGCCCAATCAGTTGCGGCTGGATAGCTCGGGGCCGAGATATCTTCATTCGTGGTCTGGTGTGGAATAGGGCCGAGTAGTTATCCTCGGGTGTCAAGTGTATCAACAGGTCTTCGACTCTATGGGAGTTCGGGTCACGGCCCACTTACGAGAGTGAGCTCGGCCGTGTTGACAATCCTCGACCTTATATCTTCGGCCAGTACAGTTACAATCCCTGCTCCAAGAACTTCTAAGATCCAAGAAGTCATTCAGCATGTTGTTAATATATAAAATGACAAGGTATATTAAATGCAAGCTGTTCAAAAATTGCCTTATATGAACTAGTTGGCTCCAATCTGATATTGGCAAACGACAACAGAGGTTGCCTAAGCACACATACATGAAGAAATATCTTCAGCAGGATTACTTCACTGACGTTTTATTTGATGTTGGATATGTCTATGTTGGAGAACATTGATGAACCACCTTTATTAATTATTATCCTCTTACCTTGTCCAGTAATCAGCAAAGGACTATTTGAGGTTCACATTAGCAAGAGTTCTGGATTAGATTGAAAAAGCATGATTTGATGTAAATGATTAGGCAGAGGACAGTTCATATGCTTACCATCACTGATACCAAGAGCCTTGGTGCAATCCATCACAGTTGGTATTCTATGAGCAGCTGTGGTTACTGTACAATCTGCTAACTCGGTCCTAATGGTTTTCTGAAGGATCAAATCAGTTGCATTATCAAATGGTGCAGGTGCTTCATCAAGCACCAGTATTCTACTTCTCCTCAAAAGAGCATGCCCCAAACAGAATATATGTCGTTGTCCCATGCTCCGGTTTGCTCCAGCTCCAACTGGATCAGCAGTTTGTTACTAGTTTTAAGCAAGTAGACAAGAATTGATATCTGCAGAGTTGTAATAGCAGAGCATGAAAGTACACCTTAGGAGTCTAAAGTCTAAAGCCTCTTCTTTATCTTGGACGTCCTCTTGCTAGCAATTGACACTTCCCATATATCTTGACCAGTGTTGAGATAAGGGGTCCAAATTGTAAGATATATGGGAGAAATGGCTAGCACCTCACGTTTTTCGTGCATGTATTTGAATGCAGGAAAAAACAGTTCTTTCTCCAATGATTACTGATCTCCATTTTATGTTTGTCAAATACATCAAATTGAACAAATGAATAATTTACTGTTACAAATCACTATGTAGTGATTAGTGAATCCACTAATCATGTTAGTATACAAGTATCGTGAACATTGAAGCAGATTTAAATCAAGTCCAGACAATAACATCCACCATTTGTTGTTGAACACAGAACACAGATGTACCCATGTTGAGTTATTGTATTCAGCAAGTTTGCAATTGCATAAACAATTCCTCCACGGAAGTCAGGTATGGCTTACTCACATCAAAGATCATCCTGAAACAATGTCCTAGAAACTGAGTCACATGTTTGACTGTCATCATCTGAACCCCTTGTCCATGGGCTTGAACGCTTGTTTTTTGCCACTGGCGTCTCACATACTGTGTCATAGCTTGCTCTTCGTAGCTCCTTCCTTTTTGGCAGCTTTCGAAAGGGATCTGTCTTGAGTTTCATACTCTTCTGGTTTGGGGCCCAAACTCTCTGCAAACGAAACCTTAGTTCCCTCTCTCTCCTCTCCTTTGCTTCAATTCGTTTTCGACAATGATCCTCTTGTGTAATCATTTTGAGTCTTCCACTGTCATTCTTCTGCAACTGAAAGGGCCCATTTTCTGCTGAGACGGGTTCATTACTGACATCATTTTCACCCATCTCATCTCTGTATACTTTTTTTTTGTTCAAAGATTTGGTGCTGTCCTCGCTGTTGAGTAAATTATTTGGAGCCTCATCCTTATCTGAAAACAGCAGCAGGTCCATTTTGTTGTAGATTTTGTTTACCACGTCTTCAAGAGTGTGAGAATACCTGCAATTTCAGGGAATTCACTGCCATAAATCTACTTGCTTTCTTTTCTTTACGCGCATCAACTTAATTTCATTGTTCCATGAAGAAAGAAACAACAGGAAAAGAAACTAACAATGTTTTCTTCATGTTTAAATTAACTATTTCTGGTTTGGAAAAATAAGAAGACAACTATTGATCAGATGAAAGGTATGTTAGTTTCATATTGAAGTATGTTATAGGGTAACTCTAACCCTTAATCTTGGACTCCATCTCTGGTACATAGCAGAATAGCAAGCAAGCACCAAAAATACTACATATTGGCATAATTGCAGCAAATGAAAATAAATTGAGTCATATAGTTCACATTCCAAAAAGAGCCTAGGAATTCCATATCACCCCGTAATTTGTAGTAAAGCCTGTCAAAAGCGGTAACTTTGAGAAACATTGTTAATCAACATCTAAAACATCTCAGCCCAGGTGTTTAGACTTGTACCTGCTTTTTATGATCCTTGCCACATAATTCTCAAGCTCCCAATCACCAAAGAATCCCCCTTCCATGTGGCACTGAGTGTTTTCCAAAAGCAAGCATATTTGTTTGACAAACTTCTGTTTGCTAGAATCTTCAAGTCCACTTCCAACCTCCGATTGTAAAATCTCCATCCGAAATAAAATCTGCAGTTCATATCTAGTGCGCGCTAAGGAAAAACATGAAATGAAAGGATCCAAAATTTACAACAACAGTTTAGAATTAGAACTACAAAACAAAAACTGCATCACAGGGAGAAATTAGAAAGTAAAAAATAAAGAAAGAAACTTTATCAAAGGATACTCTCTAACTACATATTCTGTAATTAGTGTAGTAGGTCCTGGATCGGGTCCCTGAGAGAATGAGCTTCCGCCTTTATGCTTTGCAGCTAACTCCTTAGGATCACGTAATAGAAGTTTTATCAGTTCAGATGCAACACTGCTACCACAAGCATCTTGACCTTTTGAAGGAGAATGACTCTTACAAATGGTTTCTTTGTCAACCTTCTGGCATAGCCAGTATATGGATGATTTCACAAGGCGCTCTGCCAAAGCCGCGAGATCTATGACATCAGATTCAATTCCCTGTTGGATCTTATTGGAAAGGTTACTGAAAAATCCCTCACACGTTTCTGACCTAAAATCAAGCACAGCATCATCCTGTATTCTAGAAGCCTCGGTGTTAATTCCAGCTGAAGCAGACGCAGAGATTGACTGGTCACCATTTTGAGTTAACTCGGTCGATTTATCGTCAATCGCTTCTGCAATTATCTGATTTGGCTTGGGTTTCTCTGACAAAGTTGGATCGCAACAGCCAGATTTCTTCATCTGTTTCATCCAGCATTTCAAAAACTTCAACAACTTTTTCGACTTGTTTTCCATGGCATAATAAACCTCGTGCAAGTCCATCTCAAATTGATCATATACTGAATCACAAAAGGAGATCCATGTGAGGCTTTTAAGTGTACTCAAATCCATCACTTTCTTTTTCTGATGACCCTCGACCACTATATCATTCTTTTTAGCTTGAGAATCCAACAAATCCTTGTTCTTCTTAAATTTGCGATCAGATTTGCAAACCTCAGCCTCCACTGTCATAAATTGCACCATATTTGCTCCCCCAAAATCACAAGTCATGTCAGGATTCTCCGATATAGATAAGAGAGCAGAAGAAACGGTAAAAGGCCTTAGAATACCCAAAAATGAACCACCATTGGCATTGGTAATAGACACCAAAGCCCAGCAACCTTCTTTATAAAGAAAACCTAAGAAGATTTCCCAAATGGGTGCAGATTTTCTACACCACTGGGAACCAAATTCCTCTGCAAGCATTTGAAGAACCCTATCTGCAAAAAAATCATCTACACTTTCCTTGTGTTTCTTATTAGATTCTTTGAAAATCTCACGCACCAAAATAGAATCAGATAAGCAATCCCTTAATTTCACAAAAGCATCACACCTCTGTACAGCCTTAACTTGAAACTTTGTGATTCCATCCAAACATAGTTTCCAAAATGTTTCCTTTCTTTCAAAACCTCCACCTTGCAAATTTCCCAACTCTGAATTAAACCGAAAACCCTGATTTCTAGTTGAAATCTTCAAATCAACCAACTCAAGATCACAACAGTTGCATCCAATAGGGTTCCCTTTTACATCTAATATGCAAAGACTCAACGGCACTCGAACTCTTCTAGAACAATCATCGACATGGATAGAACCCCAAGAAACCCCAATTTTGGGATAAATCAATCCAAAGGGAACAAGAGCAGATCCAAGCAAAATTGAATCCAGAGAGCAAAACCCCCAACCCAATTTTCTAGCCCCAATCTCAAACAACCCATGAATCTTCTTAACCTCATCATCGTTACCACACTCAAATCCAGACCCAACACCAATCCAACTACAATGAATATCCCTAGAATCAAACACGTGACGCACGGGTGCAAAAAACCGAGAAAAGCTCTCAGAGAAAGAACCCTCGTCATCTACATTCCCATCGTAAAACGAAGATAGAGAGTGAAAGGAATCACAAAAGGGTGAGAAGAGAAGCACCAAATTGGGTGGCACGAGGGAATTGGGAGACGTGTGAGCGTCGGGGATGGGTGGGTCCCAGTAGTATTGGTGGAGAAGCTGGCGTAAATTGGCGGCGAGGTTCTCGGCTTTGGGGGTGGCAGAGGAGTGAGAGTTGTGGAGGGAAGAGAGGGAAGAGAGGGTATGGGAGAGGAGGGAGAGGGTGGAGTGAGGGAGGTCGAAGGAGGAAGGTTTGGGGAGGAAAGGATGGAGTTTGGAGGAGGAGACGATAGGGTAAAGGGAAGAGAAGAAGAGGTTGAAGGAGAAGAGGGAGGAAGAGAGAGGTGGGAAGGAGAGGAGGGTTTTCACGGCGGAGAAAAGGGCGGTGGTGTAATGGGTGCGGCGGTGGTGGTGAAGGAGTGGGTCGACGTCGATGAGGAGAACGACGAGGTGGGTGTCGGAGTAGGATGGGATTGGATCTGCCATGTTGGGAATTCAGCAACAGTGCTGTGAAAATGGAGGGAATCAATGCACAGATCAAGAACATTTCCACTTTCCACCATGGGCGCCAAATAAAATATTGCCGCCAAAATTTCAAAATATAAATAAACCCTTTTTACCTTTTTTTATTTTTTACTTTTTAGCGAGAGTGTAATAGGTGTAGGGATGGCAATGGGTAGATAGGGTACTATAGTATCCATTCTCATACTCGTGTTTGAAAAAATAATCAGTATCCGAATTCGTATTTTCGTGGGTAGTAACTTCAGTATCATTACCCGTATCCTCTGGGTACCTAAGTACTCGTATTCGCACCCGTTACCCGTACCTTCAGTTGTAACAATTAAAAAACGATTCAAAATGTCTTTTAAATCTACTAATAAATGTTACAAATCAAAATATTTAAATAAATAAAAAATCCTAAAAGTAATTATAGATGCAACTAGGTTTAGAAAGTTAAGAATCTTTAGATTAATTTTGGTTTTAAAATTTGTATTATAGTTAAAATTATATATATTAGTAATATAAATAAATAAATAATTATATATATATATATATATATATATATATATATATACGGGTATGGGGTGGGGTGAGTATCATAGTACACATACTCGCACTCGTATCCATTTAAATTTGCGGGTAATTATCCGTACCCGAATTCTTATTCATTATATGGGTAATTATCCTATCCGTAGTAGGTAATTTTTACGGGTATCCAATAGGTAATATATAAATTATCATCCTAAATAGATGAGATATATTTTTTTGGTACAGCAGAACAAAAAATAGTAGCAGCAGGTGAGATTGATAATATTGGACTCGGGCCTCACCAAATAATACCAAAATGGGTGATGCTTTGCTGACTCTGGATCAGTCTGGGTGGCACTATCATATCAGACAAGCAAAAGAACCGCAATGCCTCATTTCTTTTTCTTCTATCTGTCCCTTTTTTTTTTTATTTTACCGTTATGTGAATTTAACTAGTTTTGAATCCGTGCAATGCACTGATCAAATTTTATTTGAAAAATATGATGTTTTTTATAGGTAATACTTATATAATATGATTGAATGATGTGATGTCGTACATATATCAAAATGAATTAATCCTTTATTGTTTTCTTATTTGATTGATAGTCTGGTATATGAATTTCATTGTATATCATGTCAGAATTTAACATTTTTTTTTATATGTGGGGTTCATTTAAGAACAAAATGAAAAGATGCCCGCAAAACACACCTCCTAAAGAAATATAATTTATATTTATTGAGTTTAATAGTGGTCAAATTTTTTTTTTTTATGATTTATATAATATAATTTGTTTTTTTTTATACTTCTATTTAAGTTAAATATATAATTAATCACATATAAAAATGGATTTTTGATTATTAAATATTATTATTAAATACTCTATTATTATAGTTTAAAGATTAAATTTGTATCTATATATTGAATTGAATAAATATATGTAAATTGCAACAAACTATATAAACTGTTATAAAAGTAAATAAACTATTATAAAAGTAAATTAGATTTAGAAATTATAGTAAAAATTGCATTTTTTTTGGGTCTCTAGTTTTTATAAAATGTGTATTTGATTAGTTAAAAATTGTCTTTCCACTCCATTTTATTACTAATCACTTCATTATTAATCACTTCACTCCATTTAACCACTCCATTATTAATCACTCCACTCCATCCCATAAAAACTTCCAAACATAGCTTTAGGCTTTATGAGGAAAAAAAAAACCATAAAGCAATATAATTATGGATGCCATTTATATAGCAACTAAAAATATATAGATCAGAGAAGAGAGTCATAAAAGTCCTTAACAGGGAAAATTAACAAAGAATAAATAAATTAGAAAACTGATCCAATAAGAAATCAAATAGTACTCTTCAAGTGACACACAAATAGCTTAAGTCTAACTTTCAATACCATAAAGATTCATTCCATTGTACTGATATACATAATGAAAAGTCTCAACAATCTGATTCTATAATAATTGCTTAATAGTAACTAGCATAATCATGAATATACAAAACCATTAAAGCTAGAAAGCAACATGATGTTTACATTAAATGTGTATTTTTATGTATTTTTCCACATCTATGTTTGAAGCCTTCTGAAGCCAACTTTCGAAACTGCATCTTCACACACAAACCCTAGAAAGTCACCAAAGTGAGAAAGAAGAAATAATGATCAAACATATGTGCAACAGCTTACCCACCTTCCAGTACAAAATTTAACAACATTCACAAACACTAAAAAGAATATGCATTTTAAATACAATAAGCTCAGCAAACATGTTACTGACAAAAGTTGAAAACTTGAGCGAGTTCTAAAATAATAATTCTGAGTTTTCATATAAAGTTCTAAAATAATTTAGAGTAAGGTCTCCTTGAATCAATTCATAAGACCAAGGTCAGGAAACCTAGCTAAAAAAAAATGCATACTTCCACCCACAAAAATGGTAATACCACTTAATCTTTACCAATTAACTGTTTCTTATTTCTTTCACATCCATGCCCGAAACCTAAAAGGTAGGGGATGAAATTATTTGTTATAAGAACATTTTCCCTTACGACCCTTATAGGTTACTTTTTTAATACTGATAGAGGTAGATTTATCAACTGCTTTCAAACCCAAGCAAGCACACTTGGGTAGCTGATTTTTATGCATTCCAAATCATACTAACCTGTTGTCAATATCCTAATACAATTATTCATGTTGAGTTTGTTAATTCAGTTAGTTAGTTTAAGAGTTAGTTAGTTTGTTGAGATCTGTAAGCTTGTGTTAGTTAGATAAAGTGAAGTGTAGAAGTCTATAAATAGACTTGGTGATAGTGTGCAATTAAGAGAATGTGCAAAAGTGTAAAGCATTGTGATCATTGTGACAATATAGAATAAAGTGGTGAGGAATATTCAATTACATAGAGTTTTTATTTTTTTGTTTCTTGCTCCATCAATTCACTCTTTCTTCTTTCAATTTCTGAGTTTGTAAGAGTGAATTGAGTGCATGCCTAGGTTCCAACAATTGGTATCTAGAACTTTGTGAGATCCTGAGAGAAATTGTGTTCTTGATTGAGTGATCTTGTTGCAAATCGTGGCAACAATCATGGCTGCATCAAGTAGTCATTTTCCAGCAAATCTTCCCGTTCTTGATGGGAAGAAGTATGACAAATGGTGCACTCAAATAAGGGCAATTTGTGGCTTCCAAGACGTGTGGGAGGTGATGACAGCAGGTGGAGTGAAGGAACCAGGCAAAAACGCAGCCGAGGAAGAAAAGAATGAATTCAAGGAGCTGAAAAAGAAAGATTACAAGGCTCAGTTCATATTGCATCAATGTGTGGATTCTGCACACTTTGAAAAGATATCCATGGCTCCTACTGCAAAAGAGGCATGGGATATTCTTGAAAAGGCTTGTGCTGGAGCTGACAAAACCAAGAAGGTGAAGCTTCAGACATACAGAAGGCAATACGAGCTGATGGAGATGGAAAGCAGTGAAGGGGTTGGAGCCTTCTTCAACCGGGTTCTAACCCTGACCATCCAAATGAAGAATTGTGGAGAAACACTATCAAATCAACAGATAGTGGAGAAGATTCTAAGATAAATGCCCTCCAAATTTGATCATATTGTTGTCTCTAATGAGGCATCAAAAGATATTGAGAGCTTAAATATTAAGGACCTACAGGCTGCATTTGAGGCTCAAGAACAAAGGGGGCAAGAAAGAAATGCAAGAACTGGAGTCAAGATTACTAAGCAAGCCTTGCATGCTCAGTCAAGCTCAAAAGAATCCAAAGAAGGAAATAAAAACAAGAAAGGGAGGAGCAGATGGAAAGCTAATAGAGGAAGGCATCAGAACAACTTTGAATCAAACAAAGGTCACTCAAACCAGAGAAACAGCGATCAGCAAAACAGAAGAGATGGAGGTGGCTCTCGAGGTAGAGGTGGCAGAAGGAAGGGTGAGAGGTTTGATAAAAGCAATGTGCAGTGTTATAATTGCTCAAAATGGGGGCATTTTGCTGATGAATGCTGGAGTAATAACAAAAGAGAACCAAGGGGAGATGAAGCACAACTTGCACAGGAAGATGGTGATGACTCAGAACAAGTGCTGCTTCTGGCTACTACCAAGAATGAAGGTGATAGCACTGGTTCTTGGTACCTAGATACTGGTTGTTCCACTCATATGACAGGAAGGAAAGATTGGTTTGTAAAACTTGATGCATCATTGAAAAGCAAAGTCAAATTTGATGATGACAAAACTCTCACATCAGAAGGGAGTGGTTCGGTGTTGATAAAAAGGAAGGATGGAAATCATGCTCTCATTACAGATGTGCTATATGTTCCAGGTATGAAAAACAACCTTCTAAGCCTTGGTCAATTATTAGAGAAAGGCTTTACTATGAGAATGGAGGACAGTGCCTTAAAGGTGTATGATGACAGTAAGATACTGATTCTAATAGCTCCATTAACCAAGAATAGAATCTTTAAAGTTGAGATTAGCATAATGGAACATAAATGCCTAGCTACTGCTGTGAATAGAGATGAATGGCTATGGAACTTTCGATTTGGACATCTAAACTTCAGGGACTTGAATCTTTTGAAAAGATTCAATATGGTTCATGGCCTTCCTCATATACAAGTACCTAATGAACTGTGTGAAGAATGCTTAGAGAGTAAGCAGCCAAGAAGTGCATTCAACCAGCAAGTGCCGACCAGATCCTCACAGAAGCTTGAGGTGATTTTCTCTGATGTCTGTGGACCATTTCAGATTGAATCACTCGGAGGAAACAGGTATTTTGTATCTTTTATAGATGACAAAACCAAGAAGTTGTGGTTATACTTGATCAAAAGAAAAGTGATGTGTTTGAAACTTTCAAAAAGTTTAAATTGCTTGTTGAAAAACAAAGTGGTAGCTTTATCAAATGCTTAAGAACTAATGGAGGTGGTGAGTATGTGGCTGAGGAATTTAACAGGTTTTGTGAAGCGGAAGGCATAGTGCATGAGATCAATCCTCCATACACCCCTCAACACAATGGCATTGTGGAGAGGAAGAACAGAACCATAGTCAACATGATCAGAAGCATGTTGAAGTCCAAAAGCCTGCCAAACCAGTTCTGAGGAGAAGCAGTAGTCACTGCTGCATACATATTGAACAGATGTCCAACCAAAAGACCCAATGGAGTAACACCTGAAGAAGCATGGAGTGGGAACAGGCCAAGTGTGACTCACTTTAGAGTTTTTGGCTCGGTTTGCTACAGGCACATTCCAGACCAGCTGAGAAGAAAACTGGATGATAAAGGAGAGCAGTTGATACTTGTAGGGTACCATTCAACTGGTGGATACAAACTATACAATCCAAAGAACAAGCAAATTGTTATCAGCAGAGATGTGATCACTGATGAACACAGATGCTGGAATTGGGAAACAGAAGCCATTGAACTGCAATCAAAGGCACTAGTAGATCTCAATGTTGATGAAGAAGTGATGATTCCTACAACAGCTTCTCAAAGCAACAGGCCACAGAGAATGAGACAAGTTCCCTTAAGGCTACAAGACTATGAGATGTTGTCTGATTCCAACATAACAGCAGAAGGTGACCTAGTGCAATTTGCACTATTCTGTGATGCAGAACCAGTGACACTCGAAGAACCTATGAAGGATCCAAAATGGATTAATGCCATGGAGGATGAACTGAGTTCAATTGAGAGGAATCAAACTTGGGAACTTGCCCCATTGCCATCAAAGAAACATCCAATTACAGTCAAATGGATTTACAAGGTCAAAGTAGGTCCAAGTGGAGAGGTGATCAAGTATAAAGCCAGACTTGTGGCAAAGGGTTTTCAGCAAAGAGCAGGGATAGACTATGATGAAGTCTATGTACCTGTTGCAAGAATTGAAACAGTGAGATTGATTGTAGCAATTGCAAGCATGAGAAACTAGACTTTGCATCAATTGGATGTGAAGTCATCTTTTCTAAATGGACCAATTGATGAGGAGGTGTATGTATCACAACCTCCAGGTTTTGCGATAACTGGTCATGAAAGTAAAGTGCTGAAACTGAGAAAAGCCTTATATGGCTTAAAGCAAGCTCCAAGAGCTTGGAACAAGAGGATCAATGGCTTCATGATACAAAGTGGTTTTGAAAAATGCACTCCAGAGCATGGTGTTTATGTTAAAAAAAACCAATGGTACTGACTTGCTACTGGTGTGCTTGTGTGTTGATGATTTATTGGTCACAGGAAGCAATGAGGCTGAGATAGCTGAGTTCAAAGTGCAGATGATGAAGGAGTTCGAAATGACTGACTTAGGGTTGTTATCATACTTTTTAGGAATTAAATTCGTGAGGACTGAAAGAGGCATTGTCATATATGCTAATGACCTCTTAAAGAAGTTTAGAATGCTACAATGCAACCCTGCATCAACACAAATATGCTAATGACCTCTTAAAGAAGTTTAGAATGCTACAATGAAACCCTGCATCAACCCCTGCAGAAACTGGCATGAACCTTGAGAAGGATGGAAATGAAGAGCTGATAGATCCTACTTATTACAGACAGATAGTTAGATCACTGAGGTATCTTTGTCATTCCAGACCTGATCTAGCCTTCAGTGTTGGCTTGATTAGAAGGTTCATGGAAAGGCTAAGAACACCACACTTGTTAGCTGCCAAGAGGGAGCTGAGATATGTAAAAGGCACTACTGATTTTGGAATTTTGTTTCCAAATAGAGATGAAAGGAGAAAAGAGGAACTAATGGGATATTCTGATGCAGATTGGTGTGGTGATAAAAATGATAGAAAGAGCACTGCAGGCCATGTTTTCTTATGTGGAAAGTCTTTGATTTCCTGGAGTTCAAAGAAGGAGTCAATTGTGGCATTGTCTTCATGTGAAGCTGAGTATGTGGCAGCTTCAATGAGTGCCTGTCAAGCACTCTGGTTGGACACACTGATGCAGGAAATTCAGATAAAGGATTCTAGTGCAGTGAAACTATAAGTAGATAACAAGTTTGCAATTAACCTTGCCAAACACCCGATAGCACATGGAAGAAGCAAACATATAGAGACAAGGTTCCACTTCCTTATAGATCAAGTAACCAAAGGAAGATTGAAGTTGGAGTATTGCAGAACTGAAGAACAATTGGCAGACATATTGACAAAACCACTGAAGCCGGAAAAGTTCAGAGATTTGAGAACCAAGCTTACTGTTGTATCACTAGCTGATTTAACACACAAATGATATATTGCAAGTGATAGATGGAGGCTAGGGTGCCAACATAGTTGGGATGTTAGTCTCCATAGTGATGCAATTAGGGAGGTGTGTTGAGTTTGTTAATTCAGTTAGTTAGTTTAAGAGTTAGTTAGTTTGTTTAGATTTGTAAGCTTGTGTTAGTTAGATAAAGTGAAGTGTATACAGAAGTCTATAAATAGACTTGGTGATAGTGTGTAATTAAGAGAATGTGCAAAAGTGTAAAGTGTACATTGTGATCATTGTGACAATATAGAATAAAGTGGTGAGGAATATTCAGTTACATAGGGTTTTTATTTTTCTGTTTCTTGCTCCATCAATTCTCTCTTTCTTCTTTCAATTGCTGAGTTTCTAAAAGTGAAGTGAGTGCATGCCTAGGTTCCAACAATTCAATCAAGCAGAGGCTATGGCAAAATTTGATAGACTCAAAATGTTTCATTGAAGTCAAATGTAGGGCTCATCTGCTCCACTACTTTTCCAATCAGTGTAAATTTATTTGTTTGTATCACTTCTTGTCAGCAATTCCTTCTTAGTTCTCACCTCCATCGATTTTTTGACTGCAGCGATTATCCTATCCAAGCCAACAAAAAAAAAAGGCAAGGTAGAGTGAAAAACAATCACCCAAATCATATCTCTGTTGCATTATAAATTTCAAAACTATTCAGTCACAAAATACAAACATAAAACCAAACCCGACCCAAGTAGTTACTCAGTCTAACAGCAGTACAACTCAAGAACATTGTCATTAAAATCAACATCTCAAAAATTGTTTTAGCTCACCATATTTTCTAAATGATAAAGAAGAATACCCAAGCAATCAACTAAATAGACCAGATCTTCAGAATTTTCCAAGAATGAAATAAAGAAACAGTAGTGTTTCAAAATGCGGTCCGCAACCGCTAATGCGGCCGCAATATTGCGGTTGCGGGACTCACTGCAACGGCATCGGGCCGCAATTGCAGTGTGATTCAAAATCACCCGTTACGGCCACAATGTAACAGCATAACGGTCGCAACGTAACGCCGTAACAGCCGCATCAACCGCAACGGAGTTTCAAACACCCAAAACAGTTCCGATCAACTCAATCATAGGTGCAAAAAAACAAATTCTCATATCAGACAAACAGATTTCAAAATGTATCAGAAAAAAAGATTCTCCTAACGTGCTTTTCAGATCAAATTTTGCTGTTGCCTTTATCTCTTTTCAGCTTTATGCTTAAGTGCTTCACTCAATGTCTCATTCTCATATAACCTCATTCCTCAGTCTCACTTATTTGCTCTGGATCAGTGGATCTGCTCAAGTGGTCAAGCCTCACTGTGCTTCGAATCCCAAATCATCCGATCTACTAGCCTCACCCCAAGGTAAGATCTTCCTTTCTTCCTTTGCTCTGGTGCTCTGCTCTGCTCTGCTCTGCTCACTGCTGTGCCGCCGTCCTCCGGATGTGGGGTTTAGTCCCCATGGGTGAGGGCTTGAGGCCGTGACTGAGGAGGGCTGTGAGGTGGAGGCCGTGGGTCGTGAGGCGGAGGGCTGGAGGCCATGGGTCGTGACTCACTGACTCGTGAGGCGTTGAAGAGAAGAGAGGCTGAGCCTGAGAGAAAGGGGAGGGGGGCCGCGATCTGGGTTTTGGGGCGAAGTGGCAAACCGTGAGCCCATGGGTCGTCTGGTGGGTAGCCGCCGTGCCGGACGAGTGATTGAGGAGGAGGGTTACCGGTTGAGACTTGAGTGAGTGTGGGTGTGGAGAAAAATGAAGAAGAAAAAAAAAAGAAACAGAGGAGGGGAAGAAGAAGCTTGTAGAAACAGAGGAGAGGAGGGAGGTGAGGGACGAGAGAGGGATGGGTATCAGGAAAAAACAAAAGTGTGAGTGAGTGTGTGCCGTGTGTGTGTGGGGGGGGGGGGGGGGATTTTTTTAGAGGGAAACCGAATTGGGTAGGGGGAATTTTTTTTTAATCAAAAATTTTAGGTGGGAAATTAATTGAGATTTGGGAATAATATAGGGAAAATTTGAGAAGGAAATAAAATATATATTGATATATTAATCTAATTGCTAGTTTAGTATATGTTTAGCTAGTATTTATTGTTCAAACTATATGTTAATAATTGATTTTTTGTATTAAATAATTTACTGTAATTATTAATTAGATTATCCGTGTTTTGTTAATTACTAGTTTATATCAAAGTTTTTTTTTTGAAGGCTAGTTTAGATTAAAGTTGTAAGTTTGGTTGAATTATTGATTGATGTTTATTTATAAATATTGAACAGGTTGTATAAAATATACACAATGCCTCCAAGAGAAGAATTTCCTACACAAAGATTAGATGGTGCTCCAAGTGATGATATTGGATGGCATTTTGGAAACCCAGTAGCTGGAAGTCGTAACAATATCGAATGCAAACTTTGTCATGAGATAATAAAAGGTGGCATTACAAGAGTGAAGCAACATATATCACATATGAAAGGACAAGTGTCTGGTTGTGCTAGAGTGAGCAAATTGGCTAGAGAAGGTATGACGAAGCTTCTTCTTGAAGGAAAAGCAAAGAAAAATGACTCCAAAAAAAGAAAAGAAGAATTTGAAGCACGCCTGAGAGGAGAAGATGAAGATGAAGATGTGGATCACCTTATTGATGAACGAATGAGGTTTGCTACACAGGAAAGCCTTAAATCACATCGCGAATGGGAAGACAGGCAACAATTTAGACAACAAACAGGAGGGCGTGGAAATATATATGAACAAGGTGGGAGCTCTCATGCGAGTGTTGGTGGGGGTGAAAGGCCTGAAGATGTTACTCTGGAGTTGAGATCTACAAATATTGATCTTATGAGGAGCAAAAGCATGAAGCAACCGAAAATCAGTAAGGGTATCATGAAGACATTGAGGAGGAAGCTAGGAGAGGCAGTAAGCAAGTTTTTTATTTATGATCTCTTACCTATGAATTTAGCCAACTCTCCTTGGTTGCATAATTTGATTATTCAAACATTTGCTTGAGGTAGATGAAGGGGTTAAATGTCCGACCCCTTATGAAATCTCAGATGTATATTTAGAGAATGAATATAGGGAAATGAAGAAGTGGTTGAACGTATTGAAAGGTACATGGAAAGAAAAGGGTGACAATAATGTGTGATGGTTGGACGGACGGTATCAACCATACTCATTTTATGAATTTTTTGGTGCATAGTAGTAAGGGGACAATTTTCTTGAAATCTATTGATGCTTCTGATGTTGTTAGTAGAAACACAGATTACTGCTTTCAATTATTAGATAAAGTTGTTGAAGAAGTGGGATAAGAGTTTGTTGTTCAAGTGGTTACAGATAATGAAGCAGCACTGAAAGCAGCTGGTCAGAAACTGATGGAGAAGCGGCCTCATTTGTATTGGTTTGCTTATGCGGCTCATTGTTTAGATCTTTGCTTGGAGGATATAGGAAAAAAGAAAAATGTACATAAGTTATTAACTGGTGCAAAGACTGTGACAAATTTTCTCTATAACCATATATGGACTGTCGATCTCATGAAAAATATACGGGAGGTAGAGAAATTGTCCGTCCTAGTGTTACCCGATTTGCAACACAGTTCCTACAACTTCAAGCAATTGTACAGCAAAAGCAAGGTCTGAGAAACATGTTCAACTCCGAAGAGTTTAGACGATCTAAATTTGGTAAAGCGAAAAATGGACCGTCATATGAAGCAAGAACAATTGTTAATGACAATGAATTCTGGAGTAAGTCCCAAGACATATTGAAGGTGTTTGAGCCTTTAGTAAAAGTTTTGAGACTTGTTGATGGTGACGAGAAACCAACCATGGGTTTCATATATGAAGCCATTGATAGAGCTAAACAAGCAATTAGACAAAATTCTCGTTATCATTCCAGATATAATGATTTAATAGACAAGCGATGGAGATATATGCATTCCGATCTTCATTCTGCCAGTATGTTGATATAATTTATAAATTTATTTTTATCATGTAATTTTATATTTATACTTTCATCCATAATAATATATTATCCTTTTTTAGGTTATTTTCTTAATCCACAATTTCAATACGGAGTTGAACATGGGGATGATGTCTATAAAGAAACGTTCGAATGAACAAATAGAGTCATCTTCAGAATAGAAAGAAACATCGATGATCAGATTAAAGCTCTGAACCAGGTTAGTAGTGAATATTTATATTTTGAAAATTATAATTCATTATTTATCAAATGAAGATATTTACGTGTTGATATATTATGTTATATTTCACAGTTAGTACTTTTTAGAGATAAGGTTGAAACATTTGGTACTCCTCAAGCTCAAGCAGCTTGGTCTAAGATGAATCCAGGTAAAATAATATTTTTTTATAAATCAATGAACTTTAACTTTATTTTTTAATATAATAACTAATAATTTGTTTACCTTTTGTTGCTCCTTTAATTTAAAAAGCTGAATGGTTGTCCTTTTTTGGTGTATGTGCTCCCGAGCTTAAACATGTGGCTATAAAAGTTCTTAGCCAAACAACTTCAGCCACAAATTGTAAGAGAAATTGGAGCACATTTAGTTATATCCACACGAAGACGAGGAATAGATTGAAGTATAAAAAGCTGCAAAAGCTTGTCTTCACGCACTATAATATGAAATTGAAAATGAGGCATCAAATGAGAAAAAATCAAGATGAAATTGAAGCAAGTTTTAATCCTATCAATCTTGATTATATATTTCAAGAAGATGCATTATCTCCATGGATTGAAGAAAGAGAAGATCCACTATTAGATGGAGTACAAAATGCAGAATGGTTGCATCTAGTGGATACAAATGATGAAGATGTGGAAGTTGTTGATGATAATGATGATTCCAATGAAGATGATGGCGGTTTAAGTCCACCAAGTAATAAAAGTGGTGATGGGGGTGGTAATGTAGAAGCTGAAGAAGGTGGCGGTGATGATAATGATGATGGTGATGATAATGGGCAATTTCAAAATGATCCATCTCAAGATTCACCATATAATGGGCGTTATAGGAGCTTGACTGATATGGCTCCTTCTGGTAGTTCATTACCCGAAAGCAGCAAAGGTGGGTCACATTCTAGGAGAGGAAAAAGAAAACAGAATGTTCCACTTGAAGATTGTTCCTCTTCTAGTATTGCACAAAGTTTTAGTGACTTTGGTATTGATGATTCTTCTCAGAGTAGTCAACAATCTCATCCACCTTATTATCAATATCCTTATTTCAACACATATAACACATACGCAAGTGATCAAGCTCCCTCATACTACCAACCATCAATGAATTATCAAGATCCTTGTCATCAACAATCAAGTGGTGGATTTTTTGATTATGTCTTTGGACAAGGAGCTACACAACATGATAGCCAAAGTGAGAATAGAGGTTATGAACCACCACGTCATTCAACCATGTGGTAGCAAGTATCATGTAAGTTCAATTTTTATTATCTTCGATTCATATATTTGTTAATTATTATTATTATTATTATTATTATTTTAAATTTATTAATTTGTTTACTTTTATCTTCTTCTTTTTTTTAGTGAAGATATATCTCTAAGTGGTGACAATATGACGTTATTTTAGAATCACAATTGCAGCCGGTGTATTGCTATATGTGACACTAATATCTTTTTATTTGTGATTCATATATATTTATGCACTTTTAAGTTTCTAACTTTCTTACTTCTTTATAATTTTGTACTTATATGTGCTTAAAAGTTTTATTTATAATTTATTTTCACTAAATTAAGTTTAAATTGTTCATAAACATAATACAATGTCTTAAAAATGAATAGAAATTTATACAACATCATTAGTAAAAGATATATAAAGAATTACAAAAAAAAAAATTGATTTTTTTTTTCATTTTGTGAATTTTTCAAATCGTTTCACACTGCAACGGCCGCATTACACATCGCAGCGTCCGCAATGACCGCAACCGCGACCGCAACCATAATTTAAAACCCTGATTAACACTTAATCAAGAAAACATAGGTGCTGCAGTTTTCAAAAAAGAACATTGGTTGTGGGAACACACTTAGTATATCGTCAGCTAGCATTGTAGTCAATATCCCATTTGGAGTGGAGGTTTTCAACACTCACTTAGTGCCATTTCTGAACATGTAGGTAAACACTCAAATGCAAGTTGAACTTTCTTAGTTGGAGTTAAATCAAAATCAATAACTAAAAGCCTTAATTTCCATCACATATCATCAAATAATTCCAGTGTTAAGATGATAATTTTGTCAACATGAAGAAAACAGTCCCTAAAAGAAAAAAATCAATTGGAATGTAATTTTTTGTAACAACCCAACCAGAATAATGTTGATTTAACAATGTAAGTAAAGTGAGAGCTCTTCAAAATATGACAGCAGTACAGCTCAATAAAATTGTCATTAAAATTAGCATCTCAAAATTGTTTTTGCTCACCATATTTCCTAAATCATTGAGAATAATACCCAAGCAATCAACTAAATAGACCAAATATTATGAATTTTCAAAGAATGAAATAAAGAAACACTTAACCCAACAAACATAGGTGCTGTAGTTTCTGAATAAGATTGTCACGGTCATGGTTTAATGAAGTTTTAACAATGTGGCATTTTCCAACAGAATGTAGAAATGCAGTACATGTTTATGATAAATAGAAATACTGAGTTCATGTTCAAGCCAAACCCCAATGATAAATAGAATGATATCAAATACAAATAATTATAGTAACTATAAGGATTTTCTAAAAGAGCACAACTTCTTTGAGTATGAGATGTAGGTACTATTGAGATTAAGCTTCTATTGAGAGAGAACTAAAATTGCCTTTTACCTTCAGTTTTCCAATTGGTGCTCAAAAAAGGGCAACTACTTCTAACAGTTCAGCTGCCAATAAATAGAAGAAGAACGTTAGAGTGCAAAAGTATAGGCACATTCACAGTTAGGAGGGATCGAGACATATTGTGAGACAGTATGGTTGAAAGAAGTTTCCTAATCCCTCCAATTTTCTCTTTCTACAAAGTTTTCAATTGAGAATCCAATAAAGGAAGCAAGCAAATGAATTGACACATATATCAAACAGGTTTGCTAATTTGACACACATTTGCCAGACAACATACGTGCACATGAGATGAATGCGCACATGTGCGATGCGGCATTAGAAAGATCAGATCGTGTTATCTTGACACCAGAAGTACAGTTTTTTTTTTTTTTTTTTAAATTTAAATTTTTTTTGTAAATAATTTTTTTGATTAAGTATGGGCATTCACCACATATTTGAAGGCATTCACCAGATAATTGAACTACGTTCACCAGATAATCTAAGGCATCCACAAGCTAATTTAGTATAGGCATTCACCACATATTCGAAGGCATTCACCAGATAAGTGAACTACGTTCACCAGATAATCTAAGGCATCCAAAACTCGGTTTTAGTATGGGCATTCACCAGATATTCGAAGGCATTCACCAGATAATTGAACTACGTTCACCAGATACTCTAAGGCATCCAAAACTTGGTTTTAGTATGAGCATTCACCACATATTTGAAGACATTCACCAGATAATTGAACTACGTTCACCAGATAATCTAAGGCATCCAAAACTTGGTTTTAGTATGGACATTCACCACATATTTGAAGGCATTCACCAGATATTTGTACCCCGTTCACCAGATATTGATACATACTTAATCAAAAAATTTATTTACAAAAAAAATTTAAATTTAAAAAAAAAAAAAAAAAAGTGCTACAGTGCCGCACAGTGCAGCTACAGTACCGCACTGTACGGCACTGTTCATGCGGTATACGTACGTTGTCCCAAAATCTGTGTCAATTTATCATTTTTCTATATCAAGTATATTGATTCACACATGCTAAACAGGATAATCTGTTATATTGATTTCATTTATAAAATATAAAATATATAAAATATAAAATATTGATGACACAACAACTTTGCGCTAGTTTAGCTTCAAGCATATATTATAATTTATAATAGCCCTTAGCCCTTTGATTAGACAATTCCAATGCACCTTTTTTTATGTCAAAAGTCAGAAAAAACATGTTTTTAGAAGGCTCTTAGGCTTCTATTCCTTAGCCAAATATGTTACTTATCTCATTAGTAAAAGCATATTCTTTATGATAGAAAGGTTCAATTTAGGGAAGCTTTAGGTATTTTATACCAATTGACAAAAGTAAAAAAATGTTTGGATTAAAATTTCCAAATAGAATGAGAAAAACGTGAAGAAAAAAGAAATTGTTGGATCAAAACTTCCAAATATTGTTTAGACCTTTTAAAAGGATCTGCTTCTCTAGTTCTATACCAACATCCATCATGATGTCATGTATAATGCAAAATCATAGTCTTCATGTTATCTAACAACATGTTAAGTAGTATTACCTCAAGTTTTCTGAGCATAGCTTCAAGAGCCGCTTCGTTGTTGTTCTGGGATCTGTTAACATCACAATAATTTCTTAAATGTTAGAATACATAACATAAAGACACTGACAAACAACATAATATTCATATCACACTTTAAATTTGTAAAAACATTTCACCATATCATATTGGCCTAAAGAACACAAAATCACAAAATCTTAAATAAAGGCCTCATCTAATGTTGAAGCATATTAACTTATAATGGATGGGAATTGGGAGAAATACTGTGTCTTGCAAATTGTATCAACAAAGTACATGTTATACGGAATAATTTATTGGACAACCATCATGATTATTTGTAGAAAATATAATTGAAAAGAGGCATTTAAGAAAAAACAAGATAAGGATAAATTAGAGAAGGTTACCCTGCATTGGATGTCAATTGTCTGCTTTTACCAAGGATAAATTAGAGAAGCCTGCAAAACCAACTATATATATCAAAACACCATTCTCCAGGGAAGAAGAATCATTGTCATATGATTTCCCAAGTTAATGAATAATCTGAAATTGAAGAGTTCAAATAATTAATCGACAACAAAAGAAGCATAAAATAGTTTAAAACAACTTAAGTTAATTATCTCCATGATTCTATTTTTAAATTTTAATTATCTTCATCTTCCAAAGCAAGAACAACTTCACTTAAAAGTCCTTCCCTAAAAGATCTTAAATTACAAACACATAACTTCTGCTATATATATGCTGAAAATGAAATGAAAGCATATCATTTTTCCTTCCGGCTAAAGAAGAATATTTTTTTACAAACTTACAATGAGAGCATGGAGATTTAAATTAACCTATGGCCTGTTGCAACTTAAACCCATTGTTTCGCGCTACTCCACTATGGAGATATCAATATTAACAATGTAGATGTGGCTAGAAAAATAATATATCTTTTTTTATAGAAGTTATTTAACAATGTTCGCCTTATTGTTTAGGGGGAAATTGATGCACCAGCATACCTTGCAAAAATAGATCAAGGAACCGATTTCAAAATTCCAGAAACAGAACAACACCAAGTCAGAATTGCAGAAGTGAAACCTCCATAGAGGTAATGCACCATGAAAGGAAACAAGCAAGAACGTTAAAGCATGCAAATCAACCATAACAAGAATTAATCGAATACTAAAGAAGATAAAACAGTAAAAGAAAATATGAACACCGGGATTTTAGTGATTCGGTCATTGATGACCTACGTCCACGGGAGAGAGCACAACAAGTCTTCTTCTCCCCTTCACTATCTTGATCATAGAGATACAAGTGCTTTACAACAGAAACATCCCACAATCTTTCCTCCTAGTCTTGCCTTCCATGTCTTTGCCATGGTATCTCCAAGAACTACTACAAGATTGATGTTTCCACTCCTATACACTTTTCCCTATCTCTCACCAAATCAATACATGATTCTCTCAAGATAGAATTGCCTCACTCAAATCCCTCTCTTCTTTTCACACACATATGTGTCTATTAATTAGTGTTGTTCATCCTATACATGATGATCTATTTATAGACTAATACAACCAATCATTAATAGCCTTGATGAGTCATCAATCCATGAGAGTGTTGATATAGCCAATCATAGTGAAGCTTTAGGATCCAAGTTAGTTATGCCTAACTAACTAACCAACTTCAAATTATTGATTTAGAGGCATTTCTCAACATATATGAAATAGACAACTATAAACACGAGAAGGGGGGGTTAAATTGTGTTTATCAGAATTTAAACAAAGTTGAAATATTTTTCGCACACAGAAGCTTGGTTCAGACGAGTGGAAGGATATAGGACAGACAGGTGACTTGTCTGATGAAATTTTAACAAAGACTAAGACAAACACACCACTTGATAAACGAATAAGAAAACTAAAGAGTTTGTAATGAAAGAGAGATTGACACAGTTATTTATCAGGGTTCACTCTTCAAAGCAAAGAGCTACGTCCAGTCCTTGGCAACACCAAGATTTATCCACTATAACTGATCAGGTTACAAACTCCAAGTATTGTTTGTACACCTAGCCTCTTCAGGCTCCAAGACAAGTATTCTCTGCACACCTAGCCTCTTCAGGCTCCAAGACAAGTTTTGAGAAATGTGGTTTGTAATAAATACAACTTCAGACAGACAGATCTTTCACTAACATTCAGAGAGTGGTTTAAATGTAAAGCTTAGGAAAGTCTGTGTAATAACTTCAAATGATTGAAGAATACAGAATGAAAGAATGAAGAAATTAATGCGTAGAGAAATGGCTTTTAAATGTTATGATTATTCTCTATCTTCATCTTCAATGACTTCTGTATTAGTCTTCAAGCATTTAAGATCCGCTAGAGACATTCCCTCAGATGTTGGCTTTAAGCAGAACTTCATTAAATGCAATAGAGTCGTGCCGGGTAGCCATTAATGCAATAAGAACGTTGGTTGTACTCTAACTTGAAGGATCACGACTTTATGCATCATGAAATAGCCATATCAGAGTTGTGCGGAGAGCTTTTTGTACTTTGCTGAGTACAATTCCCTTTTCGTGTGTGAACACCTAATTTTGTCCGGGTATTTTCTTTTTAATTAATATTTTTGAAAACAAAAGAGAAATATAAAATTGTAAAAAATATATATATCTTTGTTATGTTCTTGGCCCAATTTTCTTTTGTAAGTGTTGAGCCCATAGCCCAAACTCAAAAAAAAAGAAAAAGAAGAAGAGTGCTTAAAATAAAAATAAAAATTATGTCCTGCTCCCACACTTGTACCCCTCTTTGTCATCTTCTTCTTTTTCAGAAAAAAGAGGGATAATGGTACAGTCCTCCTACCCTTGCACCATGGCCGCCCAAGCAAGGTGGTGGAGCAAAGACTGATTTGTTCCCCACTACTTGTACCCACACCAGCTGGCCTAACAAGAAGATTTGTCATCTTCTTTCTTTTTTTGTGCTATAAATTAGGCATTCAACAAAGTGGCCTGGGGACCAAAAACACAGAAAATACAGTTAGGTTCGTTCTTCTTTTCTTCTCCATTCTCTGTTTCCACTTTCAAAAAAACAAAAAAAATCACAGATCCTCTTGGCCACGACCACTCCTTCTTCTTTTATCTTTTTTTTTTCATTCTTCTTCCTCTACTCCTCTACTGACAGAACCCATCTCCTTCTCCCTTCCCTCTTGGTCTTTTCTCCTCCCTTGCGCCAGTCACCCTTAGCCGCCCAGGAACGATGCTCGTCTCGCCGTCGTCGCTTGGTGCCGTGCCACCACTGCCCGCGTCGTCTAAGCGCGTTTTTCGCCATCTCCGCCGCGTGAACCGCCATTCTCAGTCACGAACCATAGTCTCGCCCCTCTCCTCCGCCACGACAACACTACCAAGCCGCCACCATCCCTGCCTCGGACTCCGCCTCGGACCTCCAACCTTCGTTTTCTCCGTCGCTGCAGTGCCGCCACACACGGCCAAACACAGATCCGCCCAGCACTGTGCGCCGTCACCCTGAACGCCCCTCTCCTCCACCACAGCCACCATACGGATCTGAAGCTGCTATGACGAGTGTCGCCCCCTCTGCCTCGCCGCTCGACCGTCATGCTTCCAGGGTTGCCACCGCTCGCCGCCGCCATGCTCAGCCAGTCGTGCTTCTCTTTCCCTGTCTCTACTATTGATAGCTTCAGAGTGTTATTTGGTATTGATGGGTTCAATAATACCTTGCTCTCTTTTATTTATTTTTATGTATTAGATTTTAGTTAGGGTTAATGTTTTTGGTCTGAAGGTGGTGCATGTGGGCTTACTAGTGGGCTCAACTTAAGGTTTGAGAAGATAAAAACAAAAAATAAAAACAAAAAGGCTTTCCTGATCATGGTTTTTTTTAGAATTGGGTCAAATTTGTGTTCTTGTCTCATCAAGAAAAATACATCTTCAAATAATATAATTCCTTTTATAAAAAATAAAACAAAATTTTATCCAACTTTACAAAAAATTAATTTTCCTTGAATTCACGCAACAATCTACAATGTTGATGTATGATTCTTCATCCTCAAGTGTTGCATGAATTGTAAGGGTTTATCGTATAGCTCCGCTATCTTTAACCCTGTGCGAGAGTGAATCCCTTTTTGTATAAAATAATAAATGTTTTCAATTTACTCTTTTTACAAATTTTTATTCAATTTTATAAGATAAAAGCTGTTGGATTCACGCAACAATTTATAACGTTGATGTACGATTTTTTTCGTCCTCAAGTGTTGTAAAAATTGTAAGGGTTTATCGTATAGCTCCGTTATCTTTAACCATGTGTAAGAGTGAATTATCTTTTATAAAAAATAATAAAAATGTTTTTTTCAATTTATACTTTTAACCAATTTTACCCAATTTCATTTTATAAAAATATCTTTTGAATTCATGCAACAATCTACGACGTTGATGTATGGACTTATTCATCCTCAAGTGTCGTATGAATTGTAGGGGTTTATCGTATAGTGCTGCTATCTTGGACTCTGTGCAAAGGTGAATTTATTTTAAAATAAAATTCTTTTCTAAAACAAAAAAATAAAAAAAATCAAATATTTACCAAAAATAAAATCAACCAACCAATCAAATATTTTCTAAAGAACTACGTGGCTTTGAGTTTCCCATCGCACCCGGGAATACGTAGGAGCGAGATAAATCATCTTGTCAAGCCAAAACTAGATTTTTCTTTTTTTGTCTTTTTTATGTTAAAATAATTAATCAAAATAATTAAACTTTTCTATTTTTAGGGATGTTCTATGGATACGGGGCCATGTTCAGTCCCTTAGATATGAGGTTACCCTGTGGACTCATGTGTCATGTTCAACCTCATCTAGTTTTTATAAACAATAATTTTAAAAATATAAAAATTTAAAAAATTTAAAATATTAAAAATTAAAAATAATATTTTCTTGTAAAAAATTTTTTGGGGTAAAATAAATATTTAAAAATGTTATAAAAATGTTTTTGCACAATTAACTTGAGGTACCGTTTTTTAAACGGGCGATGTGGGGTGCTAATACATTCCCTACTCGTAACCGACTCCCGGACTCATCTCTCTCTCTAAAAATTTTAGTGGCGACTCCTCCTTTGCTTTTACCTTATTTTTTGCGGCTCCCGGACGAGACGGTCGCGACAGCTGGTGACTCCACTGGGGAGTTTTGAGAGTCAGGCCTATCATAGTTGGTTGTACAATTTTTTTTTAAAAAAACTTTGAAAATATTTGTTTTACCCTTTTTGTTTTATTTCTTTTTTTAATGCTTTCGTAACTACTTTTGTATATTCTGGCAACCTTAGGGTAGAGAACTTTTGTATTGGTGTTGTTTGTTCTTTTTTTGCAGGTTTGGGGTAGTTTTGTTTTAGCAGGTTTTTGTGAAGGTTTGTATGCTCCCATCACACACATCACTATCACATGTTGCACACACTTTTGGGCTCTATACCCGAGTCTTGGAATGCCATAAGATTAGAAGGGGCTTCAGTGATGTTATTGTGATGCTTTTGCATCCTCGACAGATCCACCGATTCTCCCGCTTCGGATTACTCTACGGGACATGAACTACCATATTGTGACTTATTTGTCCCTGTGGTGAGGTTCATGGATTCGGATCCTTATCTTTTAGATGAGGGTAATCCGGGGACCATATGTTTAGGGGTCTAGATCTGTCCCGAAAGTCATGCACATAAAATGTCATTAGCAGCCTACCAAAATAGGGTCTTGACTTCAGAAGTCCCAACTTTAGGATATGACCTATGTAGGACAAAAGGGAGCGCATTGCATCATTGCATCTTTTTCTGCAACATGAATGATCACATTTATATCTCATGCATCATAACGATTTTCTTATTCATTGTGTATTCGTGCATGTAGTATTTTAGGTCATGCATCGTCAATATGTCATTCATTCATGCATCTTGGTACACTCCCATGCATAAGTTTTTTTGCTTTCCAAATGTTATTAATAAAATAAAATCTCCCTTGCACAAATAATTTGGTAAGAGATAACACCTTTGATAACAAGAGATGGAAAAAGTCAGACACACTAGCAATGCTCCCGCTACCAGGAGCTCCAGGGTGATTTTGAACCCATTAGAGAATTTGAAAGAGTTGAGCCAATATTTGCCTCAAGAACATCGAAAAAGCTTCCTCAAGAAGTATGGAGGGATCTTGGACCTGATTTTCATACCGGTTCAAGCTACTGCTTTGAGTGCTCTAAGTCGGTATTGCAGCCCACATCTCAGATGCTTCGAATTGCCAAACATGGACGTTACACCCATGGTGTGATAGATTCCGGCAAGTGTACCGGATTCGTTGCCAAGTTATAAAAAGATCGATCCCACAAGGACCGTGATCTCAAATCACAACTAATTATCAAATCAATTAAACTGGACTCTATAAAAATGGTTTTGAAAAGGTTTTGGTTTTTGAAATCAAAATCAAGTAGCAATCAAATTTTAATTTCGCAATTAAACAAAACAGAAAGTAATTCAAATTGGGGGTTTTCAAATTCAAAAGGGATTCCCAGGAATTGGGATACCACAAAACTGTTTATGTTACTGAATCGACTCCTCTCCTTGTTAATCACCAAAATTTGTTTTGAAGGCAAATTTGTCCTAAATTAGCTAATGCTCCCTCTCGGGTTACAAAAACCGTGCCCGATTAAATCAATCCCTACTCTCGTGGTAATTGAATTTAAATCGGACCCCTTGAGTTTTGTGACACTTCGTGAATCCTCGAAGGACCGCTTCTAACTCTTGTGATTTAAGTCCTAAGTTTGATTCCTATAGATCCGATACCTAAGTTCACCGATAAGTTCGTCCTTAGTGTATCTACAACACGCAAATAAGTGGCCACCGAATTTGTGAGTAATTAAAGCAATAGGGATCAAATAAAAAACAAATCAGAATTAACAAGAAATCAAAATCAATACATCACCATAAACAAGTTTTGGGCATAGCCCCAATTCCTAGAAACTAGACTACTACTCAAGCCTTGCCATGATTGTAGCAAGCTTGGTTAAAAATAACATGAACAGAAAAATCCCTAAGAGAAGAGATGGAGAAGAATGAGAAGAAGAAATCCTCAATTTTCCTAAGGTAGGCAGCCCCAAAGTTTAAGTGCCCAAACTTGAGCCCCTAGGTCCTATTTATAAGGTTGGGCAATTTGAATCCTAAACCAATACAAAAACCAAATCAAATCAGTTGTTGAAGATCCATAGAATGCACATCACGGCCGTGATGGGCATCACGTCCTGGCCGTGACAGCTTCTGCCTTGAACGTTGCTTCACCAAATGGTCTGTCGCGGTCGTGATGGGTATCACGGCCTGGCCGTGACAGATACTGCCTAGAAGGGGTCTGGCTCAGTTGACATGTCACGGCCGTGATGGGCATCACAGCCTGGCCGTGACAACTTCTGACTTTTTCATTCTTCTTGTTCAGCTTCACTTGATCACAGCCGTGATGGTCATCACGGCTAGGCAGTGATCAGCTCTGGTTGCCTCATTTTCTTGTCTTCCAAGCTCCCATCTTCGTGCCAGCTCCAACGCAACTGATTCTGACCGATTTAGTCCTCGATTCCTGAACACAAGCACCACAAAACCACCTTACTCGTTCCAAGGTAAAATTAACAAATAATCAAATAAAATAAGCCTAAACTATGTGGAAATGCATGCAAAATGTCATGGAAATATGAGGTGAAATCACACTCATCAACCCGCCATTGAAGAATATGTTTGCCTGTTAAAGTTTCCAATGCAGAAAAATCCCACCGTGTACTTTTGCATGGGGCAATACTTGACCACTGCAAGCATATCAGGGTTACTAGGGCTTCCTAAAATTGAAGTGAACTTGACCGGGCACTCAAACTCGTGAGGATTGACCCGAAAATTTCTTGAAAATCATTTGAGGAAACTAATGGATCGACAAGACTGGGAAACCTTTGAGATGGTATTGGCACTAGCAATATATGGGTTGGTTCTATTTCCATCAGCGCTAGACATATAGATCAAGCAACAATGGATGTGTTCTTCGCAGTTGAAAGAAAGAAAAACCTCGTGCCGGCAGTATTGGCTGAAACGCTTTTGACTCTAGAATTTTGCCAGCGGCATCCAAAGGGGAAGCTTAGATGTTGTGCACAGTTGCTCTATGTATGGGTCATGACTCACATGTACGCAAAAGGCCATATCAACCACCATTCAGATCCACTAAAAGGCTTCCATAACATCCCTACAAGATAGCTTAATGAAGAGGAATGGAAGAGCGAGTTTGACAAAGTGGAAAGAGACTCTTTTAAGTGGGTATGCCCATGGTACGAAAGTCAATAGGGGCAAGATATCATTTATAGCTGTGGTGACTATCCAAATGTTCCTTTGATGGGCCTGAGAGGGTGCATATCCTATACACCCGCCATAGCCTTACGACAACTTTGTTGGACGCAAACCGTGCCACGAGAAGAACAACTCGGTGGATGCTGTTTCCGATACGAGGGTGGTGAGAATACCAAGTTGTTGGAAAAAGAAGTTAGAAATGCATGGAAAAATATGAGGATGGCGGGGAGATCAGAGTTGGGTCGACCAATCCTAATCATTGTCTCAGAGTATGAAGCATGGAGAAAGTGAAGGAAAGGTCCCGTCAACATTCCTGCAGAAAGCACGAAAGCTGAAGACTACTCCCCTTCGGTAACTCAAATGGTAGAACAAATTAAAGTCCTGGAAGCACAAATGAAGGAAATGGAACAACAAAAGCAAGATGCCGAGTTGAAAATAGCCATTGGTCAGAACCGTTGTCAGAAGTTAACAAAGGAAAATGAACATTTAAAAGATTTGTGTGCAGATATCTCCGTAACCTTGAAAGTCTAGAAGAATACAGACAAGGTCCCACCGAGCGTCAAGACTAGGATCCAGAATCTTGAAAGAAAAGTATTGTCCTTGACAACAGAGAGGCATCAACTAAGAAAAGAAAAGCGTCAGTTAGAAGAAGAATTCATTCAGCAAGGAGATGTGAGAAAGTCATTGGAAGTGGAAGTCAATCGACAAAGGGGAGTCAATGGCAACTTACAAAAGCGAATTTGTGCATAAGACAAGATGGCTGATGAATTGGTACAAAAGGCCCAAGAGCTGAATATTCTATTGGTCGAAATCAAGAAGCAGTGCGATTTAGGGTGGACCTCAGCAAAACACTATCATGATCAAATGGTTCAAGTGATGAATGCCGTGAAATGGTGGAGAGAAGAGGCCCGAGAGCGAGGGATAGATATTGACATATGGAAAAAAAGATATATGAGCATGAATTTGGAGCTAAGCCATTGTATTCCAAATTTTGTCCAACACTTTGAAAAGGCAGAAAAACAAATTCGTGCCGACCCTATGCTTCGTCTCCCAGCTGAGTTGGATGATTTCATGCAAATGTGTGGAGGGTTTGCTCGAGGACTAAAAAGAAATAGACCTAAGCTATTGACTTTAGGATTAAAATGTGGTAACAATGTCGAGAATTATGATGTAATCCCAATCTATGTATTGTTTTGAGGAGATTTTAATGAAATATGGCCTTGCCTCCATAATTCTATGTTTTGCTTTGAGGAGTTTTTAATGAAATCAGTTCTTGCCTCTATGATTCCTTTGCACTCCAACTCTTGCACTTGACTTGTGACGACACCTATCGTGGAGCATGGTCTTCCTTTAGTATGTTGTCAACTACATCTTTGCCTTATAGGATTCTTCCTTCTGTGCAAAGGGTAGGATAAGATGTCTCAATTCAGAATTGCTAGTGTGTTAGAGACAACATCTATTGTGGAGAGTTGTTTCTCCCCTAGATTTGTTGTCAACTCCACTTCATCTTATGAGCACAATGCTCTCTATGTGGGATGGAGGGACCATCTCTTGTCTGTTATATGGTGTTAACTCAAAAAAAAAAACTCCAAAGGTGATTTTCATAAAAGCTTTTGCATTTTTCCAACATTTTGTTCTCACTTTTGTTTCGATTAAAACAGTGTGTGGCTTTTCTAAACAATTGCTTGAAGACACCCTTATCGTACTCGGTCACAGACAAGATCCATCGCGGATGAACTAGAAGAAGTCCAAAAGATCAGGGATGAAGTCAGTCAAATCAAGGATCAGATGACTAAGATGATGGAGATCCTACAAGCAATGTAGGTGGAAAAGAACACAGGAGAACCCTCCAGCCTCGAGCGAAGGACATCCAGTCACACCTCTCATTCCGCCCGGTTTTGCTCAGATTCCTATTCAAGGCTTCAACTAACCAGGGGCCATGATGCCTCTCACTATTTATCCAAGCAACTAAACTCACCTTTCATCTGACCCGAACAATCCCCTATACGGTTTGCCTCGTGGATTTGTGTCACCAACGGCCCCCAGCCCACAAGATGGCATTCAAAACTCCGAACATATCACTCAAACACAAACCCCCACCGATGCTATCGAAATGCCACAAACACAAACTGTCAACCCTACAGATGGTAACACTCAGACAGTGACACTTTCTGCCAATCCAAAAAATCCACAATACACCCTACATTATGGACCCCAGGGGACTCAAATTATGCCAAACTTCGGATCCTCCTACATGCCATACCCCTTTCCCCATAATATGTATTGTGAAACTCCAGTGAATCAGTCGGGAGGGAATTCCCAATCTAAAGAAAAGTTGGAAGTGTTAGAGGAGAGACTGCAGGCCATTGAAGGGGCAAATAGTTACGGTCTTCGGGATGCCTTGGAACTTTGCCTGATGCCAAATGTTATAATTCCACCAAAATTTAAGGTACCCGATTTTGACAAATATCGGGGAACCACTTGTCCCAAAAACCACTTGACCAAGTATGTAAGGAAGATGGCATCATACGCTCAAGATAATAAGATCTTATTCACTTCTTCCAAGACAGTTTAACTGGGGCAGCTTCAAATTGGTACACACATCTCGAACGGGCCCACATCCGATCCTTCAAAGATCTAGCAGATGCATTCCTGAAGCAATACAAGTACAATATTTACATGGCTCCCGATAGGATGCAACTCCAAAATATGGCAAAGAGAGACACAGATACTTTCAAGGAGTATGCACAACGATGGAGGGAACTGGCTGCTCAGGTGGAGCCTCCGTTAGCCGAGAAAGAAATTGTGGCAATGTTCATTGATACACTCCAGTCGCCCTTCTATGATAGGATGATTGGGAATGTGTCATCAAAGTTTTCTGATATGGTCGTCATCGGTGAGAGAATTGAAAGTGGAATGAGGAATGGCAAGATCACTAAGACTTCAGTAATGAACGGCCCGAAGAGAGCCCCGTTTGTGAAAAAGAAAGAAGGAGAAGCACACGCATTAACCTTTGAACAAAAGTAACCAAGCCAATAAAGACCAAACCAAACACCCGCCTTCCAAGCCCAATACGCCCCATATCACCAAGTCAACCAGCCATACATCGCTGCCACCTCACAATTTCCAAATCCTCAACAGATGGCTCCTTATCGGCCATCTTACCCTTCTCAGCCTCAAACACACCCTACCATGCCACCTCAAATTGTTCAACCCCTAGGTCCAAACCCAAACACCAGCCAAACAAGACCACCGTATAACTCGGAGAGAAAGCCAGTACATTTCGACCCGATACCCATGACCTATACTGAGCTACTGCATCAGCTTATAAGCAAATCTGTGTTGAATCCTATCCCAATGAAACCATTGGGGCCTCCTTATCCGAAGTGGTTTGACCCAAATGCTAAATGTGAGTATCATGCGGGGGCAATAGGTCATTCCACTGAGAACTGCAGGGCTTTCAAATTTAAGGTACAAGAGCTTATTGATGCTAAATGGTTGAGCTTTCAGAAAGATGCTCCGAATGGGGCACAAGGTCCTATGCCAAATCATGAGGGTTCGGGAGTCAATGCCGTTGATTGCTTTATGGAACCTACTCTTAAGAGTCAAGTGGCTGATGTCAGAACTCCCATAAGAGTTATTTTAAGGGAGATGCAAAAATATGGATTGGTGCAAACCTCAATTGTTGAGGAGAAGACTCTTGATGAAGAAATAAGGTGTGACTTCGACGGGGATATGGGGCATTTAATTGAGGACTGTGCAGAATTTCGACAGGTTGTCCAACAGTTAATTTCTTGTCTTCCAAGCTCCCATCTTCGTGCCAGCTCCAACGCAACTGATTCTGAGCGATTTAGTCCTCGATTCCTGCACACAAGCACCACAAAACCACCTTACTCGTTCCAAGGTAAAATTAACAAATAATCAAATAAAATAAGCCTAAACTATGTGGAAATGCATGCAAAATGTCAAGGAAATATGAGGTGAAATCACACTCATCAAACTACCCCAAGCTTAAGATTTTGCTTGTCCTCAAGCAATAACTAAGGCTAGAAAAGATAATCAATCGAAGCATGGACAGTGAATCTAGAACCCGAGTAATGAATTCAAGAAATAGGCATATTTAATAAGAAACCAAGAGACAATTGATTTTAAGTCCAATTAGGAGCTTAGGTTCCCCAGACTCACATCTTTCACCAATTCGGAAACTCTTCTCACCTCACTCATGTGTTTTAGGGTATGTGACAATTCGCTCAATTTCCTCAAGGAATGTGCCCTACCATAAGCTTGACTATTAACCAAATCTCTACTTTATTAATGAAAGCACATAAGAATCAAGAGGTCTTTTATTTTGGTTGTAACGGGGCCATGGGATTAATTGTTAGGTGGGGAAATCAAGAAGAGGAAAATTCTAGAAGGCTAAGCAAAATCAAGCAGTGCAAAGCATGACACCTCCTAAAATTCCTTTTTGGGCTTAGTTCAGTTTTCCACCTTTCTTTTTTTTTCTTTTTACTTCTTATTTCTCCCCTTTTTTTTTTCATCATCCTTCTCCATATTTTTTTATTTTGTTTATTTATTTATTTGAAGAAGGGGGAGATTTTTAACTTTAGAGAAATTTTTCCAACTATTTTTCCAACAATTTATTCTTCAAACTACCCTTTTTGCCCTTTGCAACACTTTAAGAGGTGCCATACCAAGCGTTGCTCATTAAAATATATCAATGGTACCAAGAAAAGTATTTTATTCTTTTAGGCTCAAAATTGGGCAACTAAGGGGGTAGCAATTTATCAGTCAAAGTTTAAGAGGCCAGAAAAATACTTAGTGCCTCAATCATTTTCAAATGTGTTTTCAAAAAAATTTTAAGTTTCGAAATGGTTTCAAGTCATGTTCTAGAGGACACAATCCAAGAGGAATAAAACACTCAATCCCAAGGAATGGGGTAGATTTAGTGAGTACCCCATTTTGGCTCAAAATCTCTCATTTAGTGGTTTAGAATCGATGAGAAACCAAAATCTAAGGAACCATTTGCTAATTATTAATTATCAAAAGATTATCTCAATCATTTTTCATTTTTAGCCTATCACAAGAATGCAAAAATTGGGTTCAAAAATCCACTGTCATAATTCAATTGGCTATCCTAATTCGATTGGCACAAAGTTTTTCACTGTTGGGGCATATCCTAAGCCAGGGGCAATCAAATCATGTGATATATTTACAAAACTAATCCTAAATGAATGCAACATGCAAGAATGCAAAATTGATACCCCTACCCCAAGCTTAAAAACTTACATTGTCCCCAATGTAAATAATTAAGCCGTAGGGAGGATAAAATAAAATAAAAAAAAGAGAAAAGGAACAAAGTAACTCACTGAGGTGGTGGGTGCTGGCTCAGATGCTAGTCGTGGAGCTGCTGGAGCATAGCTCTCTGCTCGCACTGTTCCTCCATAATGCGCTCCTGGTTCGCTAAGATGGTGTCAAAAGTGGATGCGAACCGCGCATAGGGATCATCGGATGACGAACCTGTAGAGGAAGACGAAGGGTGCCCAGACGACCTAGCCTGCGGTGGCGGGCGTAACGGCCTTTGTACTCTAATAGGATGAGGCTCCTCTCCCACCGGCACTTTCCAATTTACCGGGTTTGTTACATCTAAAAGTGTGGGGTTAGGGAGAGGAATTGGGTGCCTGCGCCTTGGGTGTTTCAGGCAGTATATGTCATCCTCCTGGATGATCATCCCCATGGCCTCACAAGCCTGCAAGGAGATACGGGTCCGTCTAGGGGCGGCCTCAAAACCATCTAGATCGAAGTTGAAGTGATGGCATATGGTGGTGATCAGGCCACCAATGACAATAGTGCCACTCGAACTCTTGGCCACCTTTAAGAGGTGCCTAGCCAAGAATGACCCTGTGTCCACGTTGCTCTCCGGGTGGAGCATGGCCCATAGTATAAAGACCTCGTCCTGGCGGACGGATCCATCACTCTCTCCACGACCAAACAGGGTATTGGCTATGACCCTATGCATATACCTGATGCTAGGGTTAGCAAAGGCTGTGGACTTGGATGTCCGACGGTCAAAACTTCTGCCCTCATATTCAATTATTGACCAGAAACTATGCGCACCAAATCCTAAGGGGTATCTTCTGTCACCCCCTACTGGTAATCCAAAAATCTCATTAAATTCAGCTAGGGTTAGTACGAAGTCCTGGTTGAAGAGTCGGAATGTGATCCGTCCCTCTTGGCAATGTGGCCCTTGGAGAATTTCCGCATTCAGGGAGCTTAGGAACTCCAGAGTAGGGCCAGCAAATGCAAGGCATCTAGTGCGAGCGAACTCGTGCCACCCTATGTTTTGCAACATCCAATTGATGTCAACAGTCAAGCCTAGGGTATCTAAGCATGCATCATCAAGATATTTGGTCTGGACTATCTTCCTATTTTTTAAAGCATTAAATCTATCTTGCTGAGCAATATCCTTAAAAATAATCCCATACCCATATCCATCAGTCTGAGTTAGAGGAGTCAGAGTAGTTACCTGGGTTCCTGCTTCCTCTGGTGCGAGTGCGTGAGGCTTCGGCTGCCCTTTGACTTTTGCTTGCCATGATCAGAGAGTACCAAAATCCACAATCCCTTCTTTGATTCTGAAATTCGGTTGGTTAGGGTTTCAAAATTGGGAATTTTGAGTTTGCCCAAAATTGGAGGATTTGCCTTGTGGGTCTTATTGAGTTAGGTCTAGGGAGGAAAGGAGTGGGGTTGGTTGCTTGTGGGTGTTATGGGGAGGTGATTTTTGAACTTCTTGGTGAAGTGGTTATGGAGGTGGGTGTGAGAGGAAGAAGAAGGAGGAGATTAGGATGAAGAGGAGGATGATGGTGTTGGGTTAATTGGGGGGTGCGTGATGAATGATATGAGGGAAAAGAGGAGTTGGGAGGAAGGAAGTAGGGTTTGGTGGCTATGGTATTGACTGGGAGAAGATGGAGAAGATGAAGGGAATGAAGGGGTTTGTAGCAGAAATGCGTTTTAAAGCCTGGGTTAAATGCGCGTCACGATCGTGATGGCCATCACGGCTTGGCCGTGACGCGTTCTGTTTCTTAGTAAATCATGAATCACGGTCGTGATTCGTATCATGGCTTGCCCGTGATGGGATTTGTCCTGCTCCAACTACCTTATCACGACCATGACCATTATCACGGCCTGGCCGTGATCCTTTCTGACCCTTCTTGGTCTTCACATCACGGTCGTGACCATTATCACGCCCTGGCCGTGATGGACTCTGACTTTTCTTTTTCATCCCCTCTTCACTCTTCATCACTTCCTGACTTGAAAACACTTGACAAATACATTAATTGATGATCTTTCTTGTCTAATTCTCCTCAATTAAAAAAAAATTCAAAAAGAAACTAAGAAGAGAAAGAAAACTTGGGTTGCCTCCCAAGAAGCGCTTATTTACGGTCTTAAGCTTGACCATAGTCCTTTTCAGTCCTTCGTTGTTGGATCTAGGAGGGAAATCGCAACCTTCTGCTCAAGTGGATGTTCTCCAAGGTAGTGTTTCAGCCTCTGTCCATTGACCTTGAATGTTCCACGTTCCTGGCTCCAGACCTCGACGGCACCATACGGGAATACTTTCATTACTTTAAATGGTCCGAACCATCTAGACTTGAGCTTCCCTGGGAATAACCGCAACCTCGAGTTATAAAGTATCACTAGTTCTCCTTCATGGAATTCTCTACCTAGGATATGCTTATCATGCCACTTCTTTGTTCTCTCTTTGTAAAATCTTGCGGACTCATAAGCATTCAATCTTAGCTCATCAAGTTCTTGAAGCTGAAGGATTCTCTTTTCCCCAGCGGCTTTTATATCAAAGTTGATCATCTTAATAGCCCACAAAGCTTTATGCTCAAGCTCGACTGGTAAGTGACATGGCTTACCGTAAATAAGTCTAAAGGGTGTCATCCCGATAGGAGTCTTGTAAGCCGTACGGTAGACCCAAAGAGCGTCATCAAGCCTTAAGGACCAATCCTTTCTCGAGCCCGAAACAGTCTTTTCCAGAATTCTCTTTATCTCTCGATTCGAAACTTCGACTTGCCCACTCGCCTGAGGGTGGTAAGGTGTAGTGATCCTATGAGTGACTCCATATTTGAGTAGGAGATCCTCAAATTGTTTTTCAATGAAGTGCGATCCTCCATCACTAATGATTGCCCTTGGAATCCCAAACCTTGGAAAAATCACCTTCTTGAATAGTTTGATTACGGTTCTTGCATCACTTGTTGGGGAAGGAATAGCCTCAACCCATTTAGAGACGTAATCAACAGCTACAAGAATGAACTTATTATTGCAAGATGAAGGAAAGGATCCCATGTAGTCGATTCCCCAAACATCAAATATCTCCACTTCTAACATGGTGTTGAGTGGCATTTCATGCTTCTTAGAGATGTTTCCCGTTCTTTGACATAGATCACAAGCAAGCACGAACATCCGGGCATCTCTGAAAATATGAGGCCAATAGAAACCAGCCTGAAGCACCTTTACTGCTGTCTTCGAGGCACTGGAATGTCCCTCGTAAGATGAGGAATGACAACAACTCAAGATACTTGGAACCTCTGCTTCCGAAATACACCTTCTGTAAATGCTATCTGCACACTTGCGGAAAATGTAAGGCTCATCCCACACGTAGTTCTTGAGATCAGAAAAGAACTTCTTCTTTTGTTGATAATTGAGCTCCGGTGGTAGAATCCCGCATACAAAGTAGTTCACAAAGTCCGCATACCATGGAGCATCCTCTCCCAAGATGGCGAACAGTTGCTCATCGGGGAAAGAGTCATCTATCGGCAGTTGTCCTTCTCATGTTCTAATGGTTCAAGTCTGGATAAGTGGTCCGCAACTAAGTTCTCCGTCCCTTTCCGGTCCCGAATCTCCAAATTGAATTCTTACAGAAATAGAATCCATCGGATGAGTCTCGGCTTTGCTTCCTTCTTATTTATGAGGTGCCTTAGTGCGGAGTGGTCAGTGTGCACTATGACTTTAGACCCCACGAGGTATGATCTGAATTTATCAAATGTAAAGACAACCGCAAGCAGCTCTTTCTCAGTTGTGGCATAATTCGATTGAGCTCCATCTAGAGTTTTGCTTGCATAGTATATTGCATGGACCTTCTTGTCTCTCCTCTGTCCCAACACTGCTCCCACGGCGTAGTCATTAGCATCGCACATTACTTCAAACGGCTCATTCCAATTTGGAGTTTGCAAAATGGGAGCGGTGGTCAAAGCTTCCTTCAACCTACCAAATGCACTCAAACATTCCTCATTAAAATCAAATGGAAAACCTTTCATTAAAAGGTTAGATAAGGGTTTAGAAATTTTTGAAAAATCTTTGATGAAACGCCGGTAAAATCCGGCGTGTCCCAAGAAACTTCTAACTCCTTTCACATTTATTGGTGGGGGCAAATTTTCAATAACATCTATTTTGGCCCTGTCCACCTCCATACCTCTACCAGAAATCAAGTGCCCAAGCACTACACCTTCTTTTACCATAAAATGGCATTTCTCCCAATTCAATACCAGATTGGTTTCTTCGCATCGCTGCAAAATCTTAGAAAAATTTGTTAAACAATCATCAAAGGTAGTTCCATATACAGAAAAATCATCCATAAAAACCTCCATGATGTTTTCAATAAATTCAGAAAAAATTGCAGTCATGCATCTTTGAAAAGTAGCCGGTGCATTACATAGACCAAAAGGCATTCTTCTATAGGCAAAAGTGACATAGGGACAAGTAAACGTGGTCTTTTCTTGATCACTAGGATGTATAGGAATTTGATGAAAACCGGAATATCCATCCAAGTAACAAAAGTATGAATGCCTAGCTAACCTTTCAAGCATTTGATCAATAAATGGGAGAGGGAAGTGATCTTTCCTTGTTGCCTTATTTAGCTTCCTATAATCGATGCACATTATCCAACCAGTTACTGTCCTAGTAGGGATTAGTTCATTATTTTCATTTTGAATAACAGTCATCCCCCATTTCTTAGGAACCACATGCACCGGACTAACCCATTCACTATCGGAGATCGGATAAATAACCCCCGCATCTAACAGCTTAAGCACTTCCTTCTTAACCACCTCTTTCATATTAGGTTTCAACCTACGTTGATGCTCAATGGATGGTTTATGCTCATCTTCCATTAAAATGAGATGCATACAAAAAGAAGGATTTATGCCTTTAATATCATCAATTGTATATCCTATCAATTTTCTATGCATTCTAAGCTCCCTAAGTAATTTCTTAGTTTCCAACTCATTCAAGCTAGCATTCACAATTACCGGATAGGAAGAGTTAGGACCGAGAAATTCATACCTCAATGTGGAGGGAAGGGGTTTTAGTTGTACCTTAGGGGCTTCTCCATCCTTCAGATCCTTTTTCTTTGGTGTCAACTCAAGTTTCTCTTTCTTTGTTTTGTTGGGAGGAATTTCTGGACTAGCCTCCAGAAAGCGGGCATAATTCCTTACTTCGCCTCCATGAGCATTTAAGTCTCCACCAATCAAACACATTTCCAACGGGTCATCAACACAAGCTTGTGTGGATTCTTATTTCACCACTTGGTGCATTAGGTCAATCCTGCAACAAGAATCTTCAAAAGAAGGGTGTTTAATAGATTTAGCTAAGTCAAATTCAACTCTATCATCAACCACAGTTAAGGTTAATTTCCCATTTTTAACATCGATAATGGCTCCTGCGGTTGCCAAGAAAGGCCTACCAAGAATAATGGGGATTTGGGAATCCTCTTCCATTTCAAGTACCACAAAATCCACAGGAATAAAAAATTTACCTACTCTAATAGGAACATCCTCCAAGATGCCTACAGGGAATTTGATGGACCGATCCGCCAATTGAAGGGAGATTGTTGTGGGTTTTAGTTCACCCATCTCCAACTTCTTGCAAACAGAGAGTGGCATAAGACTAACACTAGCCCCCAAATCACAAACAGCTTTTTCAAAACTAGTGTTACCAATTAAGCATGGAATAGAGAAACTACCTGGATCTTTCAATTTAGGAGGCAATTTATTTTGAATTAGAGCACTGCACTCCTCAGTTAAAGCCACTGTTTCATAGTCCTCTAGCTTTCTCTTATTTGACAAGATATCCTTAAGAAATTTAGCATATGTCGGCATTTGTTGTAATGCCTCAGTGAAGGGTACATTAATGTACAATTTCTTAAGGACCTCTAGAAATTTTCCAAATTGCTTATCCAACTTGGCCTTAGCCAACCTCTGAGGAAAAGGTATCGGAGGCTGGTAAGGTGGTGGAGGGACATACTTAGGCGCTTTTTCACTAGGCTCTTCCTCTCCTAAGGGTTGTGTCTCAGTAGGTTCCTCATTCTCAGCTACACTCTTGTTATATCTCTCCCCCTTAGCCTCCGGATTCTCAAGTTTCTTGCCACTCCTTAGACTCACGGCTTTACACTGTTCATTATTTGGGTTCACCTCAGGTTGTCCGGGAAACTTGCCCGGTTGCCTCATTGAATTTACAGCTTGTTGGGCAATTTGAGTTTCTAACATCTTGTTATGGATGGACAAATTGTCTACCTTAGATGTTAGTTCTTTTATTGACTCATTGACTGCCCTACCTTGTTGCCTAAATTCTTCGTTCTGCTTAGTTTGAGTAGCAACAAAGTTTTCCATGAGAGACTCGAGTTTAGATTTTGTACCTGAGGATACCCCGATGCAGGTTTCCTATTACCTTGTCCTTCTTGGAATTCGTGGTTCAACGTGTTGTTGTAGTTTTCGTAGGAAAGGTAAGGACTATTCCTCCTCTGGTTGTAGGGATTTGGGGGAGCATAATTTGGTAGCTTCGGATTTGTGTCGTAGAAATTGTGACAAGAGTTCACTTGTTCCCTTGAAGCACCGGACTCAGAAGCGATACCATGTGGGCACTCCATTATGTCATGTCCCTGCATTCCACAAATCTCACAAACAACATTAGTAGCACCGATTGAACTCACATGAGACTTTTCAAGCTTATCAAATCGTTTATTTAGTGAGTCGAATTTAGACATAATCAGATTGATACTATTCATTTCGAACTTACCCCCCAAAAGCTTTTTCGGGTTATTACCTCTTTCTGAACCCTATTGGTGGTAGTTGGTGGCCACGTTCTCAATGATGTTGAATGCTTCAGTCAGGGGTCTGTTCATGAAGGCTCCACCAGCTGCGAAGTCGAGTGACACCTTTGATGAATAATCCAATCCGTTGTAGAAGGTATGCACTAACAACCACCTTTCCAGTCCATGATGTGGGCAAGACTCCAGCAATCCCTTGTAGCGATCCCAAGCTTCGGATAAGCATTCTCCGTCTTTTTGGAAGAAGCCGGTGATCTGAGTCCTTAGGTAAGCAGTCTTGGATGGAGGGAAGAATTTCTCCAAGAATGCTTGCTCTAGTTGGTCCCAAGTTGTCAACGTGTTAGCGGGCACTTGCTTCAACCAAGCTTTCGCTTTTCCAGTCAGAGAGGAGGGGAATAACCTCAGGCGTATAGCATCGATCGGGGCACCTTGAATCCTTATCGCATCGGTGAATTCCAAGAATGTTTCCACATGATCCGTCGGGTCCTCCGAGGGTAATCCTCCAAACTGATGTTGCCTAATCATGCTAATTAACTGAGGCGGTATAGTGTAGTTTTCCGCCTCAATTTCCGGCATTGCAATCCCAGTTCGCAGACCTCTAGCATTTGGGGCTACGTAGTCCTTCAGTGGTTTGGTATCCGGTAGATTCGCCATGAGTGGAATGGGAATCAACATCTCTCTCTCTTTGTAGTCTCCTATGTCTATGAAAGGTCCTTTCGATCTCGGGGTCGGCTTCAATAAGGTTTCCAAGACTTAGGAATCTTTGCATAAAATAGAAAAATACCTATGGTAGAGAGATAGATACTCTAGAAAAAGAAAAAGAATTAATTAATAAATTAATATAAATAAATAATAAAAAAAATGTCCAGAAAAATCAATTTAAAAATTAAATTGAAATTCAAGAAAACATAGTCCCCGGCAACAGCGCCAAAAACTTGGTGTGATAGATTCCGGCAAGTGTACCGGATTCGTTGCCAAGTTATAAAAAGATCGATTCCACAGGGACCGTGATCTCAAATCACAACTAATTATCAAATCAATTAAACTGGACTCTATAAAAAGGGTTTTGAAAAGGTTTTGGTTTTTGAAATCAGAATCAAGTAGCAATCAAATTTTAATTTCGCAATTAAACAAAACATAAAACAATTCAAATTGGGGGTTTTCAAATTCAAAAGGGATTCCCAGGAATTGGGATACCACAAAACTGTTTATGTTACTGAATCGACTCCTCTCCTTGTTAATTACCAAAATTTGTTTGGAAGGCAAATTTGTCCTAAATTAGCTAATGCTCCCTCTCGGGTTACAAAAACCGTGCCCGATTAAATCAATCCCTACTCTCGTGGTAATTGAATTTAAATCGGACCCCTTGAGTTTTGTGACACTTCGTGAATCCTCGAAGGATCGCTTATAACTCTCATGATTTAAGTCCTAAGTTCGATTCTTATAGATCCGATACCTAAGTTCACCGCTAAGTTCGTCCTTAGTGTATCTACGACACGCAAATAAGTGGCCATCGAATTCGCGAGTAATTAAAGCAATAGGGATCAAATCAAAAACAAATCAGAATTAACAAGAAATCAAAATCAATACATCACCATAAACAAGTTTTGGGAATAGCCCCAATTCCTAGAAACTAGACTACTACTCAAGCCTTGCCATGATTGTAGCAAGCTTGGTTAAAAATAACATGAACAGAAAAATCCCTAAGAGAAGAGGAGAAGAGATGAAGAAGAATAAGAAGAAGAAATCCTCAATTTTCCTAAGGTAGGCAGCCCCAAAGGTTAAGTGCCCAGACTTGTGCCCCTAGGTCCTATTTATAAGGTTGGGCAATTTGAATCCTAAACCAATACAAAAACCAGATCAAATCAGTTGTTGAAGATCCATAGAATGCGCATCACGGCCGTGATGGGCATCACGGCCGTGATGGGCATCACGGCCGTGATGGGCATCACGGCCTGGCCGTGATAGCTTCTGCCTTGAACGTTGCTTCACCAAATGGTCTGTCACGGTCGTGATGGGTATCACGGCCTGGCCGTGACAGATTCTGCCTAGAAGGGGTCTGGCTCAGTTGACATGTCACGACCGTGATGGGCATCACGACCTGGCCGTGACAGCTTCTGACTTTTTCATTCTTCTTGTTCAGATTCACTTGATCACAGCCGTGATGGTCATCACGGCTAGGCAGTGATCAGCTCTGTTTGCCTCATTTTCTTGTCTTCCAAGCTCCTATCTTCGTGTCAGCTCCAACGTAACTGATTTTGAGCGATTTAGTCCTCGATTCCTGCACACAAGCACCACAAAACCACCTTACTCGTTCCAAGGTAAATTAACAAATAATCAAATAAAATAAGCCTAAACTATGTGGAAATGCATGCAAAATGTCATGGAAATATGAGGTGAAATCACACTCATCAACCCACCATTGAAGAATATGTTTGCCTGTTAAAGTTGCCAATGCAGAAAAATCCCACCGTGTACTTTTGCATGGGGCAGTACTTGACCACTGCAAGCATAGCAGGGTTACTAGGGCTTCCTGAAATTGAAGTGAACTTGACCGGGCACTCAAACTCGTGAGGATTGACCCGAAAATTTCTTGAAAATCATTTGAGGAAACTAATGGATCGACAAGACTGGGAAACCTTTGAGATGGTATTGGCACTAGCAATATATGGGTTGGTTCTATTTCCATCAGCGCTAGACATATAGATCAAGTAGCAATGGATGTGTTCTTCGCAGTTGAAAGAAAGAAAAACCCCATGCCGGCAGTATTGGCTGAAACGCTTTTGACTCTAGAATTTTGCCAGCGGCATCCAAAGGGGAAGCTCAGATGTTGTGCACAGTTGCTCTATGTATGGGTCATGACTCACATGTATGCAAAAGGCCATATCAACCACCATTCAGATCCACTAAGAGGCTTCCATAACATCCCTACAAGACAGCTTAATGAAGAGGAATGGAAGAGCGAGTTTGACAAAGTGGAAAGAGACTCTTTTAAGTGGGTATGCCCATGGTACGAAAGTCAACAAGGGCAAGATATCATTTATAGCTGTGGTGACTATCCAAATGTTCCTTTGATGGGACCGAGAGGGTGCATATCCTATACACCCTCCATAGCCTTACGACAACTTTTTTGGACGCAAACCGTGCCATGAGAAGAACAACTCGGTGGATGCTGTTTCCGATACTAGGATGGTGAAAATACCAAGTTGTTGGCAAAAGAAGTTAGAAATGCATGGAAAAATATGAGGATGGCGGGGAGATCAGAGTTGGGTGGACCAATCCTAATCATTGTCTCGGAGTATGAAGCATGGAGAAAGTGAGAGGAAAGGTCCCGTCAACATTCCTGCAGAAAGCACGAAAGCTGAAGACTACTCCCCTTCGGTAACTTAAATGGTAGAACAACTGAAAGTCCTGGAAGCACAAATGAAGGAAATGGAACAACAAAAGCAAGATGCCGAGTTGAAAATAGCCATTGGTTAGAAGCGTTGTGAGAAGTTAACAAAGGAAAATGAACATTTAAAAGATTTGTGTGCAGATATCTCCGTAACCTCGAAAGTCTAGAAGAATATAGATAAGGTCCCACCGAGCATCACGACTAGGATCCAGAATCTTGAAAGAAAAGTATTGTCCTTGATAACAGAGAGGAATCAACTAAGAAAAGAAAAGTGTCAATTAGAAGAAGAATTCATTCAGCAAGGAGATGTGAGAAAGTCATTGGAAGTGGAAGTCAATCGACAAAGGGGAGTCAATTCCAACGTACAAAAGTGAATTTGTGCACAAGACAGGATGGCTGATGAATTGGTACAAAAGGTCCAAGAGCTGAATATTCTATTGGTCGAAATCAAGAAGCAGTGCAATTTAGGGTGGACCTCAGCAAAACACTATCATGATCAAATGGTTCAAGTGATGAATGCCGTGAAATGGTGGAGAGAAGAGGCCCGAGAGCGAGGGATAGATATTGACATATGGAAAAAAAGTTATATGAGCATGAATTTGGAGCTAAGCCATTGTATTCCAAATTTTGTCCAACACTTTGAAAAGGCAGAAAAACAAATTCGTGCCGACCTTATGCTTCGTCTCCCAGCTGAGTTGGATTATTTCATGCAAATGTGTGGAAGGTTTGCTCGAGGGCTAAAAAGAAAGAGACCTAAGCTATTGACTTTAGGATTAAAATGTTGTAACAATGTCGAGAATTATGATGTAATCCCAATCTATGTATTGTTTTGAGGAGATTTTAATGAAATATGGCCTTGCCTCCATAATTCTATGTTTTGCTTTGAGGAGTTTTTAATGAAATCAGTTCTTGCCTCTATGATTCCTTTGCACTCCAACTCTTGCACTTGACTTGTGAGGACTACACCTATCGTGGAGCATGGTCTTCCTTTAGTATGTTGTCAACTACATCTTTGCCTTATAGGATTCTTCCTTCTGTGCAAAGGGTAGGATAAGATGTCTCAATTCAGAATTGCTAGTGTGTTAGAGACAACATCTATTGTGGAGAGTTGTTTCTCCCCTAGATTTGTTGTCAACTCCACTTCATCTTATGAGCACAATGCTCTCTGTGTGGGATGGAGTGACCATCTCTTGTCTGTTATAAGGTGTTAACTCAAAAAAAAAAAAAACTCCAAAGGTGATTTTCATAAAAGCTTTTGCATTTTTCCAACATTTTGTTCTCACTTTTGTTTCGATTAAAACAGTGTGTGACTTTTCTGAACAATTGCTTGAAGACACCCTTATCGCACTCGGTGACAAACAAGAGCCATGTGGATGAACTAGAAGAAGTCCAGGAGATCAGGGATGAAGTCAGTCAAATCAAGGATCAGATGACTAAGATGATGGAGATCCTACAAGCAATGCAGAAGGAAAAGAACACAGGAGAACCCTCCAGCCTCGAGTGAAGGGCATCCAGTCACACCTCTCATTCCGCCCGGTTTTGCTCAGATTCCTATTCAAGGCTTCAACCAACCAGGGGCCATGATGCCTCTCACTATTTATCCAAGCAACCAAACTCACCTTTCATTTGACCCGAACAATCCCCCATACGGTTTGCCTCATGGATTTGTGCCACCAACGGCCCCCAGCCCACAAGATGGCATTCAAAACTCCGAACATATCACTCAGACACAAACCCCCATCGATGTTATCGAAATGCCACAAACACAAACTGTCAACCCTACATATGGTAACACTCCGATAGTGACACTTTCTGCCAATCCAAAAAATCCACAATACACCCTACATTATGGACCCCAGGGGACTCAAATGATGCCAAACTTCGGATCCTCCTACATGCCATACCCCTTTCCCCAGAATATGTATTGTGAAACTCCAGTGAATCAGTCGGGAGGGAATTCCCAATCTAAAGAAAAGTTGGAAGTGTTAGAGGAGAGATTGCGGGCCATTGAAGGGGCAAATAGTTACTGTCTTCGGGATGCCTTGGAGCTTTTCCTGGTGCCAAATGTTATAATTCCACCAAAATTTAAGGTAACCAATTTTGACAAATATCGGGGAACCACTTGTCCCAAAAACCACTTGACCAAGTATGTAAGGAAGATGGCATCATACGCTCAAGATGATAAGATCTTGATTCACTTCTTCCAAGACAGTTTAACTGGGGCGGCTTCAAATTGGTACACGCATCTCGAACGGGCCCACGTCCGATCCTTCAAAGATCTAGCAGATGCATTCCTGAAGCAATACAAGTACAATATTTACATGGCTCCCGATAGGATGCAACTCCAAAATATGGCAAAGAGAGACACAAATACTTTCAAGGAGTATGAACAACGTTGGAGGGAACTGGCTGCTCAGGTGGAGCCCCCGTTGGCCGAGAAAGAAATTGTGGCAATGTTCATTGATACATTCCAGTCGCCCTTCTATGCTAGGATGATTTGGAATGTGTCATCAAAGTTTTCTGACATGGTCATCATCGGTGAGAGAATTGAAAGTGGAATGAGGAATGGCAAGATCACTAAGACTTCAGTAATGAACGGCCCGAAGAGAGCCCCGTTTGTGAAAAAGAAATAAGGAGAAGCACACGTAGTAACCTTTGAACAAAGGAAACCAAGCCAATAAATACCAAACCAAACACCCGCCTTCCAAGCCCAATACGCCCCATATCACCAAGCCAACCAGCCATACATCGCTGCCACCTATCAATTTCCAAATCCTCAACAGATGGCTCCTTACCGGCCATCTTACCCTTCTCAGCCTCAAACACACCCTACCATGCCACCTCAAATTGTTCAACCCCTAGGTCCAAACCCAAACACCAGCCAAACAAGACCACCGTATAACTCGGAGAGAAAGCCAGTACATTTCGACCCGATACCCATGACCTATACTAAGCTACTGCATCAGCTTATAAGCGAATCTGTGTTGACTCCTATCCCAATGAAACCATTGGGGCCTCCTTATCCGAAGTGGTTTAACCCAAATGCTAAATGTGAGTATCATGCGGGGGCAATAGGTCATTCCACTGAGAACTGTAGGGCTTTCAAATTTAAGGTACAAGAGCTTATTGATGCTAAATGGTTGAGCTTTCAGAAAGATGCTCCGAATGGGGCACAAGGTCCTATGCCAAATTATGGGGATTCGGGAGTCAATGTCGTTGATAGCTTTATGGAACCTACTCTTGAGAGTCAAGTGGCTGATGTCAGAACTCCCATGAGAGTTATTTTAAGGGAGATGCAAAAACATGGATTGGTGCAAACCTCAATTGTTGAGGAGAAGACTCTGGATGAAGAAATAAGGTGTGACTTCGACGGGGATATGGGGCATTCAATTGAGGACTGTGTATAATTTCGACAGGTTGTCCAACAGTTAATAGATATGAAGATTATCCTAATTGGTTGTGAACCGAATGAGTGTGGCATTAACATGGTCGCTGAATCTACAATTTCCCCAACTCCAGTTAAGATAACTCATTTTACTGTTGTGATTAATCCTCAATCGGTTCCTGAGAAAGTCGCCCCGAAGCCAGTGGTGATACATTATACTGAGAAGGAACCTTTGCCGGTTTCGAGTGGGCCAACACCAGTTGTCATCTGAGTCCCAGGTCCTTTCCCTTACAAGGACACCAAAGCGGTACCATGGAAATATGATAGGCAGGTTCAACAAAGTCCTCCCAACGGGACCACTGTGGTTACCAACATATCGGGAATTGGTGGAATGACTAGGAGTGGTCGTATTTATACTCCAAAGGTATTGCGAAAGGAGGGAACAGAAAAGGAAGAAAAAGATCACAAGGGGAAAGAGAAGGTGGAAGGAACACCGACTGAAAAGGATACCAAAGGGGGTGATAATAAAAAGGAGGTATCCGATGAAGAGGTCGATGAATTCTTGAAGTTCATCAATAAAAACGAATACAGGGTTGTGGATCAATTGAATCAAACCCCAGCTCGGATATCTCTTTTGTCTTTGTTGATGAATTCTGAGCCACATAGGAGAGTACTGATGAAGGTGTTGAATCAAGCCCATGTCTCTCATGATATCACAATTGATAAGCTTGATAACATCGTGGGTAACATCGTTGCTGATAATTATATCACTTTCACCGATGATGAAATTCTAGCTGAAGGAATAGGGTACAACAAGGCGTTACACATTTCTGTGAAATGTCGAGACCATGTCATGGCTAGGGTCCTCATTGATAATGGCTATTCTTTGAATGTAATGCCAAAGTCAACACTGGCGAAGTTGCCTTTCGTTGGAACTCATATGAAGCCTAACACAATGATTGTGAGAGCTTTTGATGGTACACGGAGGGAAGTCATGGGGGAAATTGAATTACCCATTCAGGTTGGCCCCTGCACCTTTGAAACACTCTTCCAAGTAATGGACATCACACCAACTTACAGTTGTCTCCTAGGACAACCATGGATCCATTCATCTGGAGCTGTGCCTTCCACATTGCACCAGAAAGTGAAGTTCATTGTCGATAGTAAGTTGATAATTGTTTCTGGAGATGAGGATATGTTAGTAAGTAAGCCATCAACAACCCCTTACATTGAAGCTGTAGAAGAAGCTCTCAAGACTGCTTTCCAGTCGCTTGAAATTGCCAATGCCACCTATGTTGGGGACGGTGCTCCACTCTTGAAACCTCAGTCATCTAAAGCGTCCATTATGATGGCTAAGGTTATGCTCGAAGGAGGATACCGACCCGGGAGCGGTTTGGGGAAGAATAGCCAAGGTGTCACTGACATCCTCATGCTCACCGAGAATAAGGATAGGTTTGGGTTGGGATATAAACCCACCAAGACCGACAAGATGAGGGTTATAGAAGAGAAGAAAAGAAAGAGGTTGCCTCGGTTGGAAAATCATGAATACGAGGCTGAAAGGGTTCCCATCTGTGACATTCGACAAAGCTTCCAAAGTGTAGGGTTCGCATTCCTGGACCAAGCAGTAGCTGTTGAAGATGATTATCTCGCCGATCATGGTGTCAATTTGGTGTATCCATGCCCTCCGGATACAGAGCTCAACAATTGGGAGGTCATTGAGTTCACCAGAACCATAGAGTTTTTTTCAAAGTAATTCTGTAATGCTTATCCTTTAGCTCTGCCCAAGGCTTTAGGATTTTTGTTGTAATGGGGTTACTTGTTTTCGTTTCAGTATGACTTATCAATAAATGCATGCATTCAATATCTTTATGTTCTTATCCCTCTTATTTTTTTACTTTCGCTTTTATTCATCGTTCCTCACCAATAAATGCAGTTTCCCATCTTTAACCGTTATTCATTCATCTTTCCCTGATAACTACCAAAATGCAGATCTAAAAGTGACTCTCTTGAAAATGACAGTTTTAATAACTCAACATACAATTTAGACTATCATATTGATCATGCTGATGAGGTTGTTGATGATAATGGGGAAGTTACTCCTGAACTATTGAGGTTGGTAGAACAAGAAGCCAGGGAAATTCGGCCCCAAGAAGAGCCAAGTGAACTAATCAATTTGGGAACTGAAGATGATAAAAAAGAAGTCAAGATCGGCCTTTCCCTGAAAGAAAAGGAGCGAAGTAGATTGATCAGGTTGTTGATGGACTATAAAGATGTTTTTTGCATGGTCGTACCAAGACATGCCAGGGTTAGACCCTAGTGTAGCAGAACACAAACTGCCATTAAAGCCAGAGTGTCCTCCAGTAAAACAGAAGCTACGAAGGATGAAAGCGAAAATGCCTTTAAAGATCAAGGAGGAGGTCAAGAAGCAACTGGATGCGGGTTTCCTAGAAGTGGTACAATACCCTCAATGGGTTGCTAACATCGTTCCTGTCCCCAAGAAAGATGGAAAGGTTCGAATGTGTGTCGACTATCGAGATCTGAACAGGGCTAGCCCTAAAGATGATTTTCCTCTGCCTCACATTGATGTTCTTGTAGATAATACTGCCCAACATGCATTATTCTCTTTCATGGATGTATTCTTAGGATATAATCAGATCAAGATGGCACCTGAAGATATGGAGAAAACTACATTTGTCACTTTATGGGGGACCTTTTGCTACAAGGTTATGCCCTTTGGCTTGAAAAATGCTGGGGCAACATATCAGCGAGCTATGGTGGCTTTATTCCATGACATGATGCATAAGGAGATAGAAGTTTATGTAGATGACATGATCGCCAAGTCCAGATCCGAAGATGACCATGTTGATAATCTGTAGAAACTTTTTGAGCGGTTAAGAAAGTTTAAGCTCCGACTGAATCCAGCCAAATGCACTTTTGGAGTGACATCAGACAAGCTTCTGGGGTTCATTGTTAGTCAAAGAGGAATAGACGTTGATCCTGAAAAAGTACGAGCAATCATCGATATGCCAGCACCTCGAACGGAGAAAGAAGTTCGTGGGTTTTTAGGAAGATTGAACTACATTGTCCGGTTCATCTCCCAACTGACCACAACATGTGAACCAATCTTTAAATTGCTACGCAAAATCATGCAGTAACATGGAATGAAGATTGTCAAAAAGCCTTCGAGAAGATCAAACAATACCTACATGAGCCTCCAGTCTTGGTTTCCCCAGTTCCAGGAAGGCCTCTCAACATGTATTTGACTGTGCTAGATGAATCAATGGGTTGTGTATTGGGGCAACATGATGAGTCGGGAAGAAAAGAACATGCCATCTATTATCTAAGTAAGAAGTTCACCAGTTGTGATCAGCCTCTGGCTCATCTAGTTTTATGACTAGTTTGACCGTGGTTTTGTGCTAATTATATCCCGTTTTCACCCAAATTAGACTTTATTGTCTTCAAGCAACATTTTGAGTCTCTAAAGTATTTTTAGGTTAATTTAGTTGATTTAGAGTCAAATCAAGCACTTACTGCTATTTCTTTTTTTCAGGTTAATAAAGAGAAGCAATTCTGAGAGTTTTTGCCCCGCGAGAGACTACTCGCCTCGCGAGCCTGAAGACCAGCACGAGCAGCAACAGTCACCCTCTCTGAAGACCTGAATCATGTTTCTCCTTGCGAGAAATCCAAACACTGAAGTACTGTTCATAAGATTCGCCTCGCGAAACATGTTTCGCCTCGCGAGCGACCGCAACCCAGAATCTGTATTTATAGTCTGTTTTAGGGCAGAACTGGCTATCTTCTCATCATCTTCTTTTCTTTTAGATTAGGACGGCTGCGAAATTAGGTTTAGAGTTTTGTGTTCCCTTTGTAATGGAGAGCTAGTCTCCTTTGATCAATCTGCTGTAATTGGGTTTCGCACTGCCACTTGAGGTTCTGTAATTCCTGAACTCATTGCTATTCTCTTTCAATATTTGTTATGTATGTTCTGTTTGCTTAATTCAGGATTATATAGAATATATATTGATTTGTTTCGATGATTGTGTGTTCCTAAACTTAATCGCGTTTGCTTAATTCGCGTGTGTTCAATTCGTGTTTGCTTAATTCACGAAGGGCTTAATCCGTTTGCTAAATTCGGAATTAGGAACATATGTCTCGTAGTGTCAATTTCGCTTGTTAATTGATGTTACAATCGAAAAGAGATTAGAATCCGCTTAGGGCTTGGATTTATATGAACCGATGATAGTGGGAAACCGAAAGCAGTAGATTGATCGCTTAGCTTATTTGGTAATTATTTAGTTTGCATAGTTTTTCTGCTTTGTTTTGTTTATTTAGTTTCAAATCCAAAACCCCCCCAAAACTGACTTTTTCTGTTAACAACAACCCAAGAGTCCTTGTGAGACGATACTCGATTTGTCGTTCCCTAACTGCATATTTTTCCAAACCGCTCGCTTTTTGATGCGTGCGCGACATCGTGTCAAAAATTGGCGCCGTTGCCGGGGACTCTTGTTGTTATTAACAGAACATACTAAAAAAAAAAAAGAGAAAAACATTTTGCTGAATTGGTCTGGTTGTGAATCTACCCATGGATAATTATATGCAAGGTTATATGCCTAATGTTAATTACGAACCACCATGCATATATTATCCTGACTCTCCTGGTTTAATACACCGGTTGCCAAGGTTTAGTGGTCTTGCAGGTGAGAATCCGCTGAAGCATCTGAAAGAATTCCAGGTTGCTTGTTCTACACTTTTGAGACCTGAAGGATTAACGGAAGACCATATCAAGATGAGAGCCTTCCCATTCTCACTTGAAGGTGCTGCGAAGGATTGGTTGTATTGTCTCGAGCCGAATTCCCTTTCAACCTGGATTGATTTGAAGAAAGTCTTCCTAGTGAGATACTTTCCGCCTTCGTAGCCGCATCAATCAGGCGAGAGATATTTGGTATTAGACAAGTTAATGAATCACCTCAAGCATATACAACCAATATTTACAATCAAGGCAACGATCAGAACAGGCACAACATTCTTGACCCTTCCACTGATGAGTACCACCCCAGCTGGGGAAACCATCCAAACCCTTGGTATGGGGACTCACCCACGCAACAACAACTGATGTTGCCGCTGACACCACCAAAGAACTCTCCCCAAGTGACCACCTCCGCATCTTCTGGACCTTCACTAGAGGACATGATCAAGCAAATGGCTGCACAAAACCTTCAGTTTCAGCAGCAAGTTGGACAGTCTCAGCAGCGCACGGATGCTAGTATTCAGGCCTTGCAGACACAGATTGGACAGGTTGCCACTTCGATGAATTCCATGCAACAAGCTCAAGGATCAGAACCCTTGACTAAGGAAATTGAGAGGAAGAGGCATATAGAGGACATCCATACCGCCATGCTAGAGGATGATGAAGAAATTCCGGAATTAGATGATTCATTTGGCTCCTATGCATGTGTCAATTGTGATGGGAGAAATACCTGTGTGGTGCGTGCCGAGGTTACTACATATATAGAAGGTGATGAATCTGGTAATGTAGTGGATGGGAATTGTGCAGAAGATGAAGCAGCACCAGAGACCCTCTCTACCTATTTGCCACCTCCCCCTGTGGAGCCACCAGCGATGGAGTTCAACCCTCTGCCTGAGAGACTGGATCTTGCACCCTTGGATATGAAGACACTATGGCCAGTCCAGGAGGTTGAACCCCACTTTTATTGGGAGGACTTTGTTGACTTTGTTGACCAGGAGGTCAACTTTGACCCAAGAGGGAGTGAGAAGTCCGCCACACTTGGCGGAGTCACCATAATTATCAAGTGCCCACTCCCATACTTATGTTGTATGCCATGGGATCCGGGAGGATCATATCGTACTTTGGGCATTCCGTGGCCACTATATCACAGACAGTGGGATCCTGGTGGAACCGCCTCCATGAGTTTTCTCTAAACCTTTTCCTTTTTTTAATTATGCTTGCTTTGTTTTAGTTTTGTTTTCTTTTAGCTCCTGAATAATTTGAGAAGATCAGGAGTATGTGTGTTGAGTCTTGTGTCGGCAAGCTTGATTGAATTTTGCATAGATTGATTGCATGATATTGTTGACTGTTGATGATTTTCCCCCTAGGTCTTGAAATTGAAAATTTGATCCCCACTTGAAAAATTGAAAATTGAACTTTGAGATATTTGTTGTGATTGCATGATTTATGATCAGTTTGGGGTGAAGGGGTGCACACGCTAGGGATAGAATCTCGGTCAAACAATTTGCAAAAATGTCCAGGTGAGGATTTGAGCCTCCAGCATGCTTTTAACTGTGTGAATCACTTTTGAGTTGCACTTTCCCGAATTTGCTTGAATCTCTTCATGGTTTGCATGTTTATTTGCTTGCATCAGATGATTTAGGCATATTTTCTTTGAATTAGCCACTAGGCCTAAATTGAACCATCCCTAATGCATGTTCCCTAGTTAGCCCCATTGAGCCTAATAAGCCTATTGTTTCTTTATAACCCTATGTTATGAGCCAAAATCTGGAAAAACCATGTTAACCCGATCTTAGGATTAGGTGAGCATGGAAGCTTAGCAAGAGAAGGTCTATAAGAAACTAAGTTTGGGGTGGCTACAAGGATGTGACATGTCATTCTGGGGTGAGAAAAAGAAAAAAAAAATAATAAAAAGGTTGGAGCCAAAGGCAAAGAAAGAAAAAAAAAAGAAAAAAAAAACTAAATGTAAAAAAAAAAAGGTATTAGAAGAGAAAGGCTGTAGTCACCCAAGGCATAAAGAAAAATGGAAAAAGGAACTTGAGTGGAAATTCAATGTATCAAAATGTTCATGCTCTCTTAGTTCCTAGGGACTTAAGCCAGTACCTTTGTATATCCTACCTTTAGCCAGGCCCCATTACAACCTTAAAAGACCTTTTGATGTTGCATGCATGTTTTCGTGGGAACCTTGATTGAGATGAAGATCAAATTCATGGGAAGTGCTCTTGAAATGTGAATTGAGTGAAAAGTTCATAACCTAGACAAACTGAGCGGATGAGTGAAACACTAAATGCCCTTTTGAGGAAGGCGATTGTTTGAATTTGGTGATCTCTCTTTTGTGTGTAACTTGGATCCTCAACTTAGACTAATAATTGCATGAATAATGAAATTCTCAATTGTTTAAAGTAAATGAATGTGGGGATTGCATTGTTGAAAAGGGGGGAAACATTGAATGTTTTGTTGAAATTGCTTGAAATTTGTGCAAATTTGATTGAACCTTTGAGCTTGCCAAGTTTGAGTCCTTTTTGAGTTTTAGTTTGCTTGGGGACAAGCAAAGTTTAAGTTTGGGGTATTTTGATCAGCCTCTGGCTCATCTAGTTTTATGACTAGTTTGACCGTGGTTTTGTGCTAATTATATCCCGTTTTCGCCCAAATTAGACTTTATTGTCTTCAAGCAACATTTTGAGTCTCTAAAGTAGTTTTAGGTTAATTTAGTTGATTTAGAGTCAAATAAATCACTTAGTGCTATTTCTTGTTTTCAGGTTAATAAAGAGAAGCAATTCTGGGAGTTTTCGCCCCGCGAGAGACTACTCGCCTCGCGAGCCTGAAGACCAGCACGAGCAGCAACAGTCACCCTCTCTGGCTCGCCTCGCGAATCATGTTTCTCCTTGCGAGAAATCCAAACACTGAAGTACTGTTCATAAGATTCGCCTCGCGAAACATGTTTCACCTCGCGAGCGACCGCAACCCAGAATCTGTATTTATAGTCTGTTTTAGGGCAGAACTGGCTATCTTCTCATCATCTTCTTTTCTTTTAGATTAGGACGGCTGCGAAATTAGGTTTAGAGTTTTGTGTTCCCTTTGTAATGGAGAGCTAGTCTCCTTTGATCAATCTGCTGTAATCGGTTTTCGCACTGCCACTTGAGGTTCTGTAATTCTTGAACTCATTGCTATTCTCTTTCAATATTTGTTATGTATGTTCTGTTTGCTTAATTCAGGATTATATAGAATATATATTGATTTGTTTCGATGATTGTGTGTTCCTAAACTTCATCGCGTTTGCTTAATTCGCGTGTGTTCAATTCATGTTTGCTTAATTCACGAAGGGCTTAATCCATTTGCTTAATTCGGAATTAGGAATATATGTCTCGTAGTGTCAATTTCGCTTGTTAATTGATGTTACAATCGAAAAGAGATTAGAATCCGCTTAGGGCTTGGATTTATATGAACCGATGATAGTGGGAAACCGAAAACAGTAGGTTGATCGCTTAGCTTATTTGGTAATTATTTAGTTTACATAGTTTTTCTGCTTTGTTTTGTTTATTTAGTTTCAAATCCAAAACCCCCCCAAAACTGACTTTTTCTGTTAACAACAACCCAAGAGTCCTTGTGAGACGATACTCGAGTTGTCGCTCCCTAACTGCATATTTTTCCAAACCGCTCGCTTTTTGACGCGTGCGCGACAACGTGTCATTGTGAAGCCAACTACTCACTGCTGGAAAGCACTTGCTATTCCTTGGCTTGGGCGGCTCGCCGTTTGAGGCATTACATGTTGTGTTACACTACCTGGTTGGTGTCCAAAATGGATCCAATCAAGTATATCTTTGATAAGCCTGCTCTGACTGGAAGAATTGCTCGCTGGCAAGTCCTGCTATCAGAATACGACATTGTCTATGTCACCCAAAAAGCAGTAAAAGGTAGCGCTCTCGCAGAATATCTAGCCAATCAGCCAGTAGAAGATTATGGATCGATGCAATGCGGTTTCCCAGATGAAGATATAATGGCCTTGTTTGATCATGTATGATCACCATAAAAAGAAAAGTGGACTTTGTTATTTGATGGAGCTTCTAAGGCCTTGGGGCATGGAATTGGGGCAATACTAATCTCACCGAAAAATGATTATTTCCCTGTCACTGCAAGGCTTTGCTTTGATTGTACAAACAACATAGCCGAATATGAAGCTTGTGCGCTTGGGATCCTGACAACGATAGAATCAAAGGCAAGGATACTGGAGGTATACGGGGACTCTGCATTAGTCATCTACCAGCTAAGAGAGGAATGGGAAACCCGAGATGCCAAGTTAATCCCGTACCATGATTACATCAAGGGTTTGATCGAGCAGTTTGATGAAGTCACATTTCACCATATTCCCCGAGAAGATAACCAATTAGGCGACGACCGCTCTACCCCCGCTCTCTCGATGTTCAAGGTAAGTGACGAGAGGAACCTACCACTCATCAAAATGGAAACTCGTGATCATCCTGCATATTGTCAAGTGATAGAGGAAGAGCCTGATCAAGAACCGTGGTACCATGGCATCAAATGCTTCATCCAAAGAAGGGAATACCCTCCGGGTGCTTCAGAAAATGACAAAAGAACTCTAAGAAGACTTGCAATGGGTTTCTATTTAGATGGAGGTATTCTTTACAAAAGAAATCATGACATGGTGTTGTTGAGGTGCGTTGACGCAAACGAAGCTAAACGGATAATTGAGGAGGTACATGAAGGATCTTTTGGAACACACGCGAGCGATCATGCAATGGCCAGGAAAAACTTGAGGGCTGGCCAATACTGGTTGAGAATGGAGGCTGATTGCTTTAATTATGCGAAGAAGTGTCATAAGTGTCAAATATATGCTGATAAGGTTCATGCGCCGCCAGCTCCCTTGAATGTCATGTCGGCACCCTGGCCGTTCTCAATGTGGGGAATGGATATGATCGGTCCAATCGAACCAAAAGCCTCGAATGGGCATCGCTTCATTCTTGTTGCCATTTATTATTTCACAAAGTGGGTTGAGGCTGCATCATATGCCAATGTGACCAGGAATGTCGTGATCAAATTTGTAAAAAGAGAATTAATTTGTCGTTATGGGTTTCCAAGTGAGATTATCACTGATAATGCGACTAACTTGAACTACAAGATGATGAAAGAGATATGCGAAAACTTCAAAATAAAGTATCACAATTCCTCCCCGTACCGCCCAAAGATGAACGGAGCAGTTGAGGTCGCTAATAAAAATATCAAGAAGATTGTCCAAAAGATGGTGGTGACATATAAGGATTGGCACGAGATGTTACCTTTTGCTTTGCACGACTATCGTACCTCTATTCGCACCTCAATAGGGGCAACGCCATATTCTTTAGTGTACGGGATGGAGGCAGTGCTCCCGATTGAAGTAGAGATCCCATCATTAAGGGTATTGAGAGAGGCAGAATTGGAAGAAGTCGAGTGGATCCAAGATCGACTCGACCAATTGAACCTTATTGAAGAGAAAAGATTAGCAGCACTGTGTCACAGTCAATTGTACCAGAGAAGGTTAATGAGAGCTTATGAGAAGAAGGTACGCCCGTGGCAGTTTCGGGAGGGTGATCTAGTGCTCAAAAAGATCCTACCAATCCAAAAGGATCATCGTGGGAAGTGGACCCCGAACTACGAAAGACTTTACGTTGTGAAAAGGGCCTTCTCGGGAGGAGCTTTAATTCTCACCAGGATGGATGGGGAAGATCTTCCACTCCCTATAAACTCGGATGCAGTCAAAAAGTATTATGTTTGAACGCACTTCCCAAGAAGAAGAAGAAAAATAAAAAAAAAGTGAAAAATGAAAAAGAAAAGCTCGCTAGGTTGAAAATCTGAAAAGACAGTCTAGGCAAAAGTTAGAGCAACCCGCTAGGCTGAAAACCTAAAAAGGCGGTCTAGGCAAAAGTTAGGGTTCAAAAAGTAAACAATGGAAGTGTCGTCCAGACCAATGAATTGGGGCAATCAGTGGGCTAGATGCATGAAGACTGGAGCAAATAACATTCTCAGATGTTGATTAGTAAGCAGTCAATATAGTATGAGGGATACTAACACTAGTCATGGAAAGAGGTGTCACTTGAGGAGATGTGATTCCACTCCACAACCCTTTTTGCAATTCCATACTCCATTGTAATATCTGCTTTGTATTCCTTTTCGGTCCAAATATAATGACATTGACTCCCAATTCTTTTTACCCTTATCCCTCTGCTTTAACTTTTGTCAAATATGTGTGTGCATTCATCATGATAAGTGTATACTGAAATGTTAAACATGTATTGGTGTCTTCAAAAGCATTTATAATTTCTTTGAAAGTCTCAAAAGTTCGTAAAGAATAAGATGATCTCCCGACAAAGGACACCGTGGTCTACCGTCAAGAAGCACGGGGACAATCATTGCAAAGGAAGCGTACCCTTTCAAAAGTGCTTAGCCTTTATTCTCCACGAAGACAGGACTTGTTTTAGTTCATCTCGGGGCTTGCCTGTGATCAACATCTTAAGGGGTCAAGGGTGATAATAAAAACCACCTAAGCGATGAAAAAATAAAAATAGTAATGTATTACAGGCTTTTCTTGTGTTGCATTGAAATCATATGAAGTTTTCATCAAGCATATAGGACATTTCTGGTATCATGCATTATCTTATTACATTGCAATTGTTTATCTTTTGTGGGCACAAAGCCTCGTAAGCTCATAGACATCATAAGTTTACTTTTTCTTTCAAGCTTCAGCGGACAACCTACTCCGTAAGCTTTTAATCCTTTTGCTTTCAAGCTTCAGCGGACAACCGACTCCGTAAGCTTTTAACATTTCATTTCAAGCTTCAGCGGATAACCGACTCCGCATGTTTTTTATTTTCATTCAAGCTTCAGTGGATAACTGACTCCGCAAGCTTTTTACCTTTCCTTTCAAGCTTCAGCGGACAACCGACTCCGTAAGCTTTTAACATTTATTTTCAAGCTTCAGCGGACAACCGACTCCATAAGCTTTTTACCTTTCTTTTCAAGCTTCAGTGGAAAACCGACTCCGCAAGCTTTTAGCCCTTTTGCATTTCTTTTCAAGCTTCAGCGGACAACCGACTCCGTAATCTTTTAACATTTCTTTTCAAGCTTCAGTGGATAACCGACTCCGCACGCTTTTTATTTTCTGTCAAGCTTCGGTGGATAATCAACTCCATAAGATTTTTTTACCTTTCCTTTCAAGCTTCAGTGGATAACCGACTCCGCAAACTTTTAACCTTTTAATTTCAAGCTTCAGTGGACAACCGACTCCGTGAGCTTTTAACATTTCTTTTCAAGCTTCAGCGGATAACCGACTCCGCATGCCTTTTTATTTTCCGTCAAGCTTCAGTGGATAACCGACTCCACAAGCTTTTTACCTTTCCTTTCAAGCCTCAGTGGATAACCGACTCCGCAAGCTTTTAACCTTTTAATTTCAAGCTTCAGCGGGTAATCGACTCCACAAGCTTTCTATCTTTTGTCAAGTTTCAGCGGATACCATACCCCGTAAGCTCTTCCATCTTTCTGTTCAAGCTTCAGCAGGTACCATACCCCGTAAGCTCTTTTATCTTTCTGTTCGAGCTTCTATGGGCAAGCCATCCCGTAAGCTCTTTTAATTATGCATCCTTTTACTTGTCAGCAAACCCCGGCCAAAATTGTAGTTCATGTCTTTACTCGTTTCTTATAACGATAATAGGTTAACTACGGTTATACCTATTATCTAATAAGAAACAAGTAAAGAGGGGCAGCTGTGAACACCTAATTTTGTTCGAGTATTTTCTTTTTAATTAATATTTTTGAAAACAAAAGAGAAATATAAAATTGTAAAAAATATATATATCTTTGTTATGTTCTTGGCCCAATTTTCTTTTGCAAGTGTTGAGCCCATAGACCAAACTCAAAAAAAAAAAAGGAGAAGAGTGCTTAAAATAAAAATAAAAATAAAAATTATGTCCTGCTCCCACACTTGTACCCCTCTTTGTCATCTTCTTCTTTTTCAGAAAAAAGAGGGATAATGGTACAATCCTCCTACCCTTGCACCATGGCTGCCCAAGCAAGGTGGTGGAGCAAAGGCTGATTTACTCCCCACTACTTGTACCCACACCAGCTGGCCTAACAAGAAGATTTGTCATCTTGGGGAACGAAAAACACAAAATACAGTTAGGTTCGTTCTTCTTTTCTTCTCCGTTCTCTGTTTCCACTTTCAAAAAAACAAAAAAAACATCACAGATCCTCTTAGCCACGACCACTCCTTATTCTTTTATCTTTTTTTTTTCATTCTTCTTCCTCTACTCCTCTACTGACAGAACCCATCTCCTTCTCCCTTCCCTCTTGGGCTTTTCTCCTCCCTTGCGCCAGTCACCCTTAGTCGCCCAGGAACGGCGCTCGTCTCACCGTCATCGCTTGGTGTCGTGCCACCACTGCCCACGTCGCCTGAGCGCGTTTTTTACCATCTCCGCCGCGTGAACCGCCATTCTCAGTCACGAACCATAGTCTCGGCCCTCTCCTCCGCCACGACAACACTACCAAACCGCCGCCATCCCTGCCTCGAACTCCGCCTCGGACCGCCAACCTTTGTTTTCTCCGTCGCTGCAGTGCCGCCACACACGGCCAAACACAGATCCGCCCAGCACTGTGCGCCATCACCCTGAACGCCCCTCTTCTCCGCCGCAGCCACCATACGGATCTGAAGCTGCTATGACAAGTGTCGCCCCCTCTGCGTCGCCGCTCAACCGTCACGCTTCCAGGGCTGCCACCGCTCGCCGCCGCCATGCTCAGCCAGTCGTGCTTCTCTTTCCCTGTCTCTGCTATTGATAGCTTCAGAGTGTTATTTGGTATTGATGGGTTCAATAATACCTTGCTCTCTTTTATTTATTTTTATGTATTAGATTTTTGTTAGGGTTAATGTTTTTGGTCTGAAGGTGGTGCATGTGGGCTTACTAGTGGGCTCAACTTAAGGTTTGAGAAGATAAAAACAAAAAGGCTTTTCTGATCATGGTTTTTTTTAGAATTGGGTCAAATTTGTGTTCTTGTCTCATCAAGAAAAATGCATCTTCAAATAATATAATTCCTTTTATAAAAAATAAAACAAAATTTTATCCAACTTTACAAAAAAATAAATTTCCTTGAAGTCACGCAACAATCCACAATGTTGATGTATGATTCTTCGTCCTCAAGTGTTGTATGAATTGTAAGGGTTTATCGTATAGCTCCGCTATCTTTAACCCTGTGCGAGAGTGAATCCCTTTTTGTATAAAATAATAATTGTTTTCAATTTACTCTTTTTACAAATTTTTATTCAATTTTATAAGATAAAATCTTTTGGATTCACGCAACAATTTATAACGTTGGTGTACGATTTTTTTCGTCCTCAAGGGTTGTAAAAATTGTAAGGGTTTATCGTATAGCTCCGCTATCTTTAACCATGTGCAAGAGTGAATTATCTTTTATAAAAAATAATAAAAATGTTTTTTTTCAATTTTTACTTTTAACCAATTTTACCCAATTTCATTTTATAAAAATATCTTTTGAATTCATGCAACAATCTACGACGTTGATGTATGGACTTATTCATCATCAAGTGTCATATGAATTGTAGGGGTTTATCGTACATCACCGCTATCTTGGACTCTGTGCAAAGGTGAATTTATTTTAAAATAAAATTCTTTTCTAAAACAAAAAAATCAAAAAAAATTAAATATTTACCAAAAATAAAATCAACCAACCAATCAAATATTTTCTAAAGAAATACGTGGCTTTGAGTTTCCCATCACACCCGGGAATACGTAGAAGCGAGATAAATCATTTTATCAAGTCAAAACTAGATTTTTCTTTTTTGTATTTTTTATGTTAAAATAATTAATCAAAATAATTAAACTTTTCTATTTTTAGGGGTGTTCTATGGATACGGGGCCATGTTCAGTCCCTTAGATATGAGGTTACCCTATGGACTCATGTGCCATGTTCAACCTCATCTAGTTTTTATAAACAATAATTTTAAAAATATAAAAATTAATAAAATTTAAAATATTAAAAATTAAAAATAATATTTTCTTGTAAATAATTTTTTGGGGTAAAATAAATATTTAAAAATGTTATAAAAATGTTTTTGCACAATTAACTTGAGGTACCGTTTTTTAAACGGGCGATATGGGGTGGTAATACCTTCCCTACTCGTAACCGACTCCCGGACTCATCTCTCTCTCTCTTTTTAGATCAGTTTGCCTTTAAATAATTGGGTTTTCTAAGATTTTCCAATAAAAATTTGAGTGGCGACTCCTCCTTTGTTTTTACCTTCTTTTTCGCGGCTCTCGGACGGGACGGTCGCGACATCGTGTAAGGACCAGAGGTACTAGGAAATAAAGCACGTTGGAAGCATTCTTTAACTGGTCTTTGGTTCTGATATCTGAGGTTGCTTGAGAGAGTAACTTCTGACTTTTCTTGATAAGCGCGAGACTGAGTAGGAGAGAAGGCTTCAAGTCACTTTTTGATAGGACAGCTTACAAAAGCTCGTTAGGTCCTTGGTTCTGCAACGAGTAACCTCAGACAAGTGTAGAAACTTGAAAGAAGTCAATAATCCTAGTCAGCAAACAGGTTGACTTTCGCTTATATAGACAGGTAGTCACTAATATGAGCAGACAGATGATTCTTATTGCTTTTAATCTGCACACTGGATAGACATGTTAGTAACCATTATGAAGGTTAATTAAATCATTAACCGATGTTTAATTCTCATCAAAACTTAGGTAAATGCACATCATACATTTTAGAGATTTAACAATCTCCCCCTTTTTGATGATAACAAACATTGAGATGATTTAATGAACCTCAAAATATCAACAAATGAAAGTAGCAGATATCAGACAGGTTGAAGTTTTATTAAGCGGACAGGTTATGCAGATGCTTCATCAGATATTAAGATTAATCATATAATCCGGTTAACTTAGTCACACATAAATTTGAATGGAAATTATCAGAGCAATCTTACTTAAGATTTATGTCAGAGTATACTTTGATCACATACTTTACTCATATCCGAACATACACATGTCCATATATTCATAAAATCATATACATTCTCCCCTTTTTGAAAACATCAAAAAGGAGTAATCATAAAAAAGATCGTAAGAAAGAAATATATTTGATTCATTATGAGCTTTGATAAGTAGATGGCAGTTTATAACAAAAACAAAAACTACCTAGATTGACTAAGTAACAAATATAAGGCAACAACCCTTTGATCTAACAGCAGCCTAGCTTGCATTTCTTCATCCAGCTGTCTTCTTAAGTCTTCTACTTGCCCTTGAAGCAGGTGAAAGTCTTGTAAGGCCACTGTCTGAGAAGTGGAGGCTTCTGTAGACAGGCTTGAGGAAGAGAAGGACAGAGGAGAGTGCCAGGGTAAAGCTAAAACTGGGGGTACCTTAGGTAGAGATAGGGGAGAGGTGATGGAAAGGAAGAAAAGTTCATGGAAAGTTTGAAGGGCATAGAAAGGAAGAAAGACGAATTTGAAGATAAGACTGATCTTGACAGAGTCAGTATCCGGTGAAGGAAATACATAGGAAAGTTTCTCGGACAGAGACAGTCTGGTGATAGTTATTTGAATAGGTGGGGGAAGAGGTGTTTGAGATAAAACAGATGGAGGGATAAGTAATAAAGAATCAATATGGCAGAAAATAAAAATTAGATCCTGTGACCAACATAAAGAAATACCTAGACCTATGAGGTAGCGTTACAACAAAAGCAGGATAGTGCTAATGTTCTAATGAAGATAACAATAGGTGGGTAGAAGAAAAGTTCTCTACAGGGGTTAAGAATATGAGGTGGGGTCCTTGTGAACAACTGTGTACTGACAGTCATCAGGTACAATAGTGAAAGAAGAATTTTTAGTTTGAAGGGAGTGGACTGGTGAAGGAAGAGGAGATGCAACAGAGAGAGATTGAATAAAAAGGGCAGATGGAGAGGAGACAGATGGGGTGATGATACCTTAATGTAAGGGGTAAGGGAATGAAAGAGATGTCTGCTCTTCAAATATCTTCAACTTCTTGTGAGAAGGAGACACTTGGTCATCCTCGAGTACAACTGTCTGAGCTCCTCTAGACAAGTCTTCTACAGTGTTAACTTCTGCAGGCACTTCAATCTTTGCAGGTACTGGGTAACCAGATCTTCTCTTTTTGGGAATAATTCCCAAAATGAAAGTCTTCTTTAGTTCTTCCAGGACTTGTTCTATCTGCTCCCCCTGAGCAGATGCTTCCTCTTTGCTAGGCTCAGACTCAACTTGTCTGATCTTGGCAAAGATCTTCACCAGCTTCCTCTTCTTGCTGGGATTGTAACACCCTGTTTTTCCTATGTTTTTTGTAGCAGTAAATACATATTTAAATGTGTTTATTTTATATTAAACTGATCAGCCTCTGGCTCGACTAGTTTTATGACTAGTAAGACCACGGTTTTGTTCGAGTTTAATCTCGTTTTCGCCCAAATTAGACTTAATTGTCCTCAAGTAAACTTTTGAGTCTGTAAAGTAGTTTTAGGGTATTTTCATTGATTTTGAGTCAAATAAAGCATTCACTGCTAATTCATATTTTCAGGTTAACTCAGAGTCAAGGGAATGAAGAAACAGTGGAGAATGCGATTCTGGAAATGCTCGCCCCGCGAGACTGAAGACCATCTAGAAACAGCAGAATGTCATCCTTTCTGTCTCGCCCCGCGAATCACACCTCGCCACGCGAGCCTGAAGGCTGACTGTGCCAGAGAATGCAACCACTTCTGTCTCGCCCCACGAACCATGTCTCGCCCCGCGAGCCTGAGGATCAGAAGCCATCACGCCCAGTCCCTGACACTCATCACGGGTGTATTTGAGAAGACCCTTACTGTCTCACCTCACGAGAATCCAAATTCAAACTGGCGCCAATTTTAATATTCGCCTCGCGAGAGGCCACTCGCCTCGCGAGCGTGCGCAATTTCTGAAAGTTTTAAATAGCTGTTTTAGGGCAGAACGGGGGATCTTTTTGCTAATCCTTGTTTACGAATTTTCTAGGCTGTATTGCGTTTTTGATGGTGTAACATCCTAAAATTCTAATATAATTAATTTTTTAAAAAAAGGGATTAAGTTATAAAAAATATAAAAATAAAAATAAATAATAATGGTATAATAAGAATAAGATATAATTAAGAGGTTTAGTGTAAAGGATTTGTTAGTATAAAATTTATTAGAGTTGGTTAGGAATTGCAAGGGGAATAATGAATTAAAATATATGTATATATATATATATATATATATATATATATATATATATATATATATGAATGTAAACACAATTACACTTTTCACATAGGGGCCTAGAGGTAGCTCATAAGTCAAGTGGACCTAGTTATTCTATAAAAAAAATAATAAAGAAAAAAAAAGGAAAGAAAATAAACAAAAAAAAAAGAAAGAAAACCTAAGCCTAATGCTACAGTATATATATATATATATATATATATATATATATATATATATAGGAATATACATGAAAGTGGATAGTGCGTCAGGGACGAGAAAAGGGGAACGAGAAAAAGAGAAAAGAGGAAACGCGTCAGGGGGAGTTTCATTTGGGAACGTGGGTGTGCGACTGCGCCGCACAATACAGAGCTTAGAGGAGCACCGCACGGTACAGCGAGAGAAGGATATTTCCTTTCTTTGGCAATACAACCGTAACAACACATATCTAAGAATGCCACCAAACGAGAGAGGAATTTTTAGGGAACCGTAAATCCTTATCATACATAATTTTTAGAGCACATTGGAGGTCTGCAAAATGTGAGTAAAAATACTTTTTCTCACACTTTCATGGTACAATTGATTTGGAGCTTTGTCATATAGATTTGTTTAATTACCAAAAATTAAGATTTTAGAGTGCATGATTTTTATTTGGAATTTCGAAATATTTTCACGTGACTTGATGAATTGATTTAGTGAGTGTAATTTTCTTGTTACTCTATTAATGTTTGATGCAATAAAATAATAATAATGAAGAAAATAAATAGTTAAATAAATGCCCAAATTTTGTATCATGCGTAACCTTATTGCAGTGGCATAACATTATTTATGTTTGATATTAGATGATTTCTATTGATACATATATGCCACGCCCCTGTCAGTGAATACATGCACTATAACAAGCATAAATTATATTAAGGACTTATATGTTATGGTTGGGTTTGTATCTTAAATCCTGTTATAGTGTCTTTGTAATTGATGCATGGAGTTTGAGAAAATATTTGGTAGTCATCTGGGATGGCATATTACATGGTGTACAAGAGTTGGTCATCACCTTCTGGGAAGTGATGACGATATACATTCTATTCCGGGAATAGGATGAGAGATATCACCATCTGGGATAGGATATCAAATGATTAAAATATTCACATCTGGGATGGAATATTATTAGATACCTCCATCTGGGATGGGGAAGGCAGTGGGACGCCATTGCATGGATATGAGCTCATAGACCTTAGTGGATCTGGGATTCACACCGGTTCTGGGAACCAAAGAGTCAGGTTAGGTGATTCTGGGAATCACCGAGTCGTGTTCGTGGTGTTGCATTGTGTAGAGTTTGCATGGTGAATGTGATTAAATGCAATGTGATGTGACCGTTGCTGAGTTTATGAGTTGTGCTTTAAATGCTTGACATTAATTATATATATATATATATATATATATATATATATATATTATTTTGGAGGTTTATTATATTCAATATTTTAACAATTAGCGGGTACCATGAATGTTTTTCCGGATTACCGCGCCTGCTGAGAACAACACTATTTGCGAACCTTTTTATTAAATGATTTTTATTCACTAGGATTATATCTCATTAAAAGTGTTGTTTTCAGAGCACGAGGACGACATCATTGAAGCTGAAGATGATTGAAGACTTAGCGATTTTCCTCATTTATTATCTAGCTTTGTTAGTATTTTATTTTTTTTACGTTGGGTTATTTTAGTGGACGCTCGGGTTTTGAGGCAATTCATTTCACTTACATAAGGATTTATTACCATTATTTTATTTTAATAATCATTAAGGTATTTTCAGACAATTATAATTATGAAAATTTTATTTAGACATTTTTTTATGTGAATCTATTTCGGGTTACTATTGTAACGAAGGGCGTTACATTTTGGAACATCCCTGGCTGCTCTATGGATTGACGACTGTCCCCACAGACCAACACGGGTCTTTTCAGCGTGCTTTGTCCTCACTCACACGCTTCCTGGAAAAACTTCCCAGGAGGTCACCCATCCAAGAATTGCTCCAAGTCAAGCACGCTTAATTGTGGAGTTCTTAAGTGATGGGCTACCTAAAAGAAGATGCATCTTGTTAGTATAGGTAGTACCAATCAATTCATATAAGCCTTCCTCAACTGTATATCCCATACCTACACAGTCTCAGGATCCCTCTCATTCGGGTGTGTGATCGGTTCATTCATGTGCCCCTCCGCCTAGAAGCCAACCAGGAGCCGCTCCTTGTCTGTGCCTTCTTGCACCGGCGACCACTCCCCGCCCTCATCGGCACCCGGGTGTTACATGCCCACCAGCTTCCGCTTGGTTCGTCCCCGAACCACACCGTACTGGGAGAGGTGCCGCTCTGATACCATTTGGAACATCCCTGGCTGCTCTATGGATTGACGACTGTCACTACAGACCAACATGGGTCTTTTCAGCGTGCTTTGTCCTCACTCACACGCTTCCTGGGAAAACTTCCCAGGAGGTCACCCATCCAAGAATTGCTCCAAGTCAAGCACGTTTAACTGTGGAGTTCTTAAGTGATGGGCTACCTAAAAGAAGATGCATCTTGTTAGTATAGGTAGTACCAATCAATTCATATAAGCCTTCCTCAACTGTATAGTCACATACCTACACAGTCTCAGGATCCCTCTCATTCGGGTGTGTGATCGGTTCATTCATGTGCCCCTCCGCCTAGAAGCCCGCCAGGAGCCACTCCTTGTCCGTGCCTTCTTGCACCGGCGACCACTCCCCGCCCTCATCGACACCCGGGTGTTACAGATGGAGCACTAACTTCCCTGGATTGATCTACTGTAATTGGTTTCCATCGCACTTGAGGTTTTGTAATTCCCAATTTAATTGCTTTTCCCTTTTCAATACTGTGACATATGTTCTGTTTGCTTAATTCAGGATTATATAGAATAGGTATTGATTTGTTTCAATGATCGTATGTTTCTATACTCAATCGCGTTTTCTTAATTCGCGTGTGTTCAATCGTGTTTGCTTAATTCACGAGCGCTTCACCCCGTTTGCTTAATTCGGGAATTAGGAACATACATCTCGTAATGCCAATTTCACTTGTTAATTGTTGCTACAATCGAAAGGGGATTAGAATCCGCTTAGGGCTTGGAATTATGTGAACCAATGATAGTGGGAAACCGAGAACAGTAGGTCAATCGTTTCAATTTATTTGATAACCACTTAGTTTGCATTGCTTTTCTTGACTATTTTCTTGATCGAATCTTTAATTTGAAGCCCCCCCAAAAAAATGATTTTTCTGCGAATAATAATTCAAGAGTCCTTGTGAGACGATACCCGAGTTGTCGCACCCTCACTACGTTTTTTCAAACCACTCGCTTTTTGACCCGTGCGCGACAGCGAGTCAAAATTGGCGTCGTTGTCGGCGACTCTTGTTTGTTAGTTTCGCATTTTTCGTTTTTGTTTTTCTTTTTTTTTCTGAATTAGTCTGGCTACTAGGTCTACTTGTTCTGACTTGTGTGATTTTGATCCTGAAATTGAAAGAACTTTTCACACACGCCGTAGAGCAATTCGGGCTAGCACTAGTGGTAATTCTGATTCTGAACCTGTTTTTGATAACATGGCTGACCAAAGAACATTAAGGCAGCTTGCTTCCCCTGATGTTAATTACAATGGTTTGTGTATTGAATATGCTGGTGTTGTTGCGCCCTTTGAGTTAAAATCTGGTTTGATACACTTGTTTCCAAGGTTTAGTGGTCTTGCAGGTGAGGATCCACATAAACATATGAAGGAATTCTAGGTTGTTTGCTCTACACCTTTGAGACCTGAAGGAATAACTGAAGATCATATCAAGCTGAGAACCTTCCCATTCTCACTTGAAGGTGCGGCGAAGGATTGACTATATTACCTTGAACCGAATTCCGTTACAACCTGGAATGATCTGAAGAAAGTCTTCCTAGAGAGGTACTTCTCTGCCTCCAAAGCTGCATCAATCAGGAAGGAAATATGTGGCATCAGACAAGGCAATGAGTCATTGGCCGAGTACTGGGAGAGATTCAAGAAGTTGGTGTCCAGTTATCCTCAGCACCCGATTTCCGAGCAACTGCTCATTCAGTACTTTTATGAGGGATTGCTACCGATGGACAAGAATATTTTAGATGCTGCTAGTGGGGGAGCACTTGTTGATAAGACCCCAGCCGCCGCCAAGCAACTGATTGAGAACATGTCACTCAACTCCCAGCAATTCATAACTAGAAGCAATTCTGTTGAGACAAAGGGTGTGAATGAGATCCATGGTTCTTCCTCCAACAAGGCCCTTGAGACCAGACTTGATGAGCTCACTTCTTCGGTGAAGCAGTTGGCAATGGATAAGGTTCAACCAGCGAGGGTGTGTGGCATTTGTACTTCTCCTGAGCACTTGACCGATGTATGACCCATTCTGAAGGATGAGTCAGTCACTGATTTGCCTCAAGCATATGCAGCCAACCTTTACCATCAAGGCAACAATCAAAACAGGTACAACAACATTCCTGACCTCTCCACTAATAAGTATCACCCCGGCTGGAGGAATCATCCAAACCTTCGGTAGGGAACTCATCCACACAACAGCAGCTGATAGCACCACCACAGAATCCTCCCCAAGTGACCACCTCTGCACCTTCTGGACCTTCACTAGAGGACCTTATCAAGCAAATGGTTGAAAACAATCTCCAGTTTCAGCAGCAAGCAAATGCTAGTATCCAAACCTTGCACACACAGATTGGACAGATTGAACAATTTCAGCAGCGAACGGATGCTAGCTTTCATACCTTACAGACACAGATTGGACAGCTTGCCACTTCGATGAATGCCATGCAGCAAGCTCAAGGATCGAACCAACTACCTGCACAGACAGTGGTGAATCCTAATGTTCCAAATCCTAATATGAGTGCCATCTCTTTGAGATCCGGGAAAGTTGTAGAGGCAACCCCTGAAAAGAATAAAGTTGTTGAGGTAACACCTGAGCCTCCTGCTGTTGTTGAAGCTGAGAAAGAGTATGTGCCACCGATCCCCTTCCCGCAAAGAGTGCTGAAAAATAAGAAGATTGATGGGGAAGACAAGGAGAGGGAGATTCTAGATGTGTTCAGAAAAGTGGCAGTAAACATTCCGCTCCTTGATGTGATCAAGCAGGTTCCGAAGTACGCAAAATTTCTGAAGGATTTGTGCACTCACAAGAGGAGGTTGAAGGGTAATGAGAGAGTCAATATGGGGCGAAATGTTTCAGACCTCATTCAACATAAGCCTGCACCTGAAAAGGTTACTGTTTCAGCCCTCACTCAGGCACTGCCACAGAAGTGCAAGGATCCGGGAACGTTTGCTATTCCATGCACCATTGGGGATAGTAAATTCGACAATTGCATGTTGGATTTGGGAGCTTCTATTAATGTCATGCCCACTTCTGTCTTCAACAACCTTGATCTTGGTCCTTTGCAACATACAGGTCTTACTATTCAAATGGCAAACAGGACCAATGCTCGCCCCATTGGAGTGGTAGAAGATGTGTTGGTACAGGTTAATGATTTGATCTTCCCTGCTGATTTTTACATCCTGGACATGGCAGGGGAAACAGATTCTAGCAGATCACCAAACATTCTGGGCAGGCCGTTCATGAAGACGGCGAAGACGAAGATTGATGTTCACGATGGAACCATGTCCATGGAGTTTGGTGACATTGTGGCAAAATTCAACATTTTCGATGCTATGAAGCATCCCTTGGAAGAGCATTCTGTTTTTAAAATAGAGCTACTCTCTGAAATTGTTGATGAAACTTATGATGAATTGGTTGCAGCTGCTGATTTCCCATCCATTTATGGTTTTGATGATGTATACTCATGTGCTTATTGCACTCACACTGACCCTTGTGCTGTTTGTTCTGGGATTGACGCTGCCATGCGGGGTGACAGTGTAGAGGAAGCCATTTGTTCAACTGAAGTTCTTGACATCCCGACTGCCCCAAACATACCATCTATTGAGCAGTCACCCTCCTTAGAGCTCAAGCCACTTCCTGGAAATATGAAGTATGCTTACTTAGAGAGGAATGAAAAACTTCCAGTTATAATTTCTTCTAACCTTGATTCTGATCAGGAAACTAAGCTCTTGGAGGTTCTGAAGAAGCACAAGAAGGCGATTGGGTGGACCTTGGCCGACATACCAGGTATTAGCCCCTCCAGGTGTATGCATAGGATTCTGTTGGAGGATGGGGCTAAACCAGTTAGGCAGCCCCAAAGGCGACTCAATCACTTGATTCTTGATGTCGTGAAGAAGGAGGTAACAAAACTCTTGCATGCTGGTATCATATATCCTATCTCTGACAGTAATTGGGTGATCCCAGTGCAAGTTGTGCCCAAGAAGTCTGGACTCATAGTGGTGAAAAATGAGAATAATGAACTTGTCCCCACTAGAGTTCAGAATAGCTGGAGAGTCTGCATTGACTGACGGAGGTTGAACCAGGCAACTAGAAAGGATCACTTTCCATTGCCGTTCATTGATCAGATGCTTGAACGACTAGCAGGTAAATCACATTACTATTTTCTTGATGGTTTTTCAGGTTACTTCCAGATCCACATTGCACCAGAGGATCAGGAGAAAACAACCTTCACGTGCCCCTTTGGCACGTTTGCTTACAAGAGGATGCCATTTGGTCTTTGCAATGCTCCGGGCACATTCCAGAGATGCATGATTAGCATTTTTACTGAATATATTGAAAATTGCATGGAAGTGTTCATGGATGATTTCACTGTTTATGGCTCCTCATTTGATGCATGCTTGCATAGTTTGAATCTGGTTTTAGAAAGATGCATTGAAACTGACCTTGTTTTGAACTATGAAAAATGTCATTTTATGGTTGAACAGGGGATTGTTTTGGTGCATATTATTTCTGAAAGGGGTATTTCGGTAGATCCTGCTAAGATTGATGTGATTTCTACACTGCCTTACCCATCTTGCGTTCGCGAGATTCGTTCTTTTCTTGGTCATGCAGGTTTCTACAGGCGCTTCATAAAGGATTTCAGCAAGATAGCTCTTCCGCTATCCAACTTGTTGAAGAATGATGTCGTTTTCAACTTTGATGACAACTGAAAAAAGGCATTTGACTTCCTGAAGAAAGCTTTGACCTCTACCCCCATCATCCAGCCCCCTGACTGGACCCTCCCTTTCGAGCTCATGTGTGACGCTTCTAACTATGTTGTGGGGGCGGTCCTTGCACAAAGGGTGGGAAAGGTTGCCCATGTGATCTATTATGCTTCTAGGACTTTAGATGCTGCACAGGCCAATTACACCACTACTGAAAAGGAACTTCTAGCTATTGTTTTTGCTCTTGATAAATTTAGATCATATTTGCTAGGTTCCAAGGTTATTGTTTTCACTGACCATGCAGCTTTGAAGTACTTGTTGAAGAAACCAGAAGCAAAATCGAGATTGATTCGGTGGATGTTGTTGCTCCAAGAATTTAATGTGGAGATTAAGGACAAGAGTGGAGCTGAGAACTTGGTGGTTGATCACTTGAGCATAATAGAAAGGGATCAAAATCCTTCCCCCATCCAGGATGACTTTCCTGATGAGCAGCTTTTACAGTTGCATGGGATAACTCCTTGGTTTGCTGATATTGTTAGCTATCTTGATGCTAGTGTTTTTCCTGCAGGTGCAACTAGGTCGTAAATCCACAAACTCAAGAGTGACACCAAGTACTATGTTTGGGATGATCCATTTTTGGAAATTTTGCAGTGATTAGGTAATTAGGAGATGTGTCCCCGACTATGAGATTGAGTCTATTTTGCACTTTTCTCATGCTTCTCAAGTAGGGGGACACTTTGGGCCACAAAGGGCTGTAAGGAAAGTCCTAGACTCAGGTTTTTATTGGCCCACCATTTTTAGAGATGCTTATGAGGTGTACCGGACTTGTAAGGAGTGTCAGACAGCAGGTACAACCATCACTCGTAAGAGTGAAATGCCTCAGCAGCCCATGTTTTTCTGTGAGGTATTCGATGTGTGGGGAATCGACTTTATGGGTCCTTTCCCTGCAACTTTTGGTTTTCTCTATATCTTACTGGCTGTTGACTATGTTTCAAAGTGGGTGGAAGCTATCCCCACTAGGACTAATGATTCTAGAGTTGTTACAAATTTTGTCAGGTCCAATATTTTTTGCAGGTTCGGCATACCTCGTGCTATCATCAGTGACCAAGGCACTCATTTCTGCAACCGCACCATGGAAGCTTTACTCCGGAAGTAAGGAGTTGTGCACAGGGTCTCTACTGCGTACCATCCCCAGACTAATGGGCAGGCTGAGATCTCCAACAGAGATCAAACAGATCTTAGAGAAAGTGGTGCAGCCAAATAGGAAGGATTGGAGCCGTTGTCTAGAAGACGCACTTTGGGCTCAAAGAACAGCTTTCAAGACACCAATAGGGATGTCTCCCTATAGACTCGTGTTCGGTAAGGCGTGTCATCTTCCTGTAGAGATTGAGCACCGCGCTTATTGGGCGGTCAAAAGCTGTAATTTGGAAATGCAAAAGGCTGGCATTGAAAGAAAACTCCAATTACAGCAGCTTGAAGAGTTGAGGCTGGAAGCCTATGAAAGCTCTCGGATTTATAAAGATAAAACTAAGCACTTTCATGATAGAATGATTTCTAGGAAAGAATTCTCTGTGGGCCAGCAGGTTTTATTGTTTAACTCTCGCCTAAAAGTGATGGCTGGGAAACTTTGATCCAAGTGGATTGGCCCATTCATTGTTACTGATGTTTTCCCTCATGGTGCAGTTGAAATAAAAAGTGCAGGTAGCAACAAGGTTTTCAAGGTTAACGGGCAGCGCTTGAAGCCATTCCATGAGAGCTCGGTGCCTGAAGATGCTACTGTTGAGGAGCTCTCCTTGGGAGAGCCCACCTACACTACACCTTGATCAGGGAGCACCTTCTCCTTTCCCTCACTCTGATTTTATATTTATGTTCTTTCATTGAGGACAATGCATGTTTTAAGTGTGGGGGAGGGAACCAATTGTTTGTTTTTGTTTTGTTTTCCTTTAGCTCTTGAATAATTTGAGAAGATCAAGAGTTTGTGTGTAAGTGTTGTGTCGGCAAGTTTGGTGGATTCTGTTGAATTTTCATAGATAGATTGCATGATATATGTTGGCTTGATGATTTCCCCCCTAGGCCTTGAAAATTGAAAATTGACCCCCATGTGAAAAATTGAAAATTGAACTTTGAGATATTTTGTCACGATTGCATGATTTATGATAAGTTTGGGGTGAAGGGATGCACACACTAAGGATTGAATCTCGGTCAAACAATTTGCGAAAAATGTCCAGGTGAGGATTTGAGCCTCCAACACGTTTTTAACTCTGTGAATCACTTTTGAGTTGCACTTTCCCGAATTTGCTTGAGTCTCTTCGTGGTTTGCATGTTTATGTGTTGCATCAGATGATTTAGGCAATTTTCTTTGAAATAACTACTTGGCTTGAAAGAACCATCCCTAATGCATGTTCCCTAGTTAGTCATGTTGAGCCTATTTAGCCGATTGTTTCTTGATGACCTCATGTTTTAAGCCAAAAATCTGGAAAAAAAAACATGTTAACCCGATCTTAGGATTAGGAGAGCATGGAATACTTAGCAAGACAAGGGTTGAAAGAAACTAAGTTTGGGGTGGCTACAAGGATATGATGTGTTGTTTGGGATTGAGGAAAATAAAAAATAAAGGTTGGAGCCAAAGGCAAAAAAAAAAATAAAGAAAAAAAGAAGAGAACAAAAATGTCAAAAAAGGGTATTGGAAGAAAGAGGTTGTAGTCACCCAAGGCAAAAAGAAGAAAATGGAAAAAGGAATTTGAGTGGAAATTCAATGTGTCAAAATGTTCATGCTCTCTTAATTCCTAGGGATGTTAAGCCTACTTCCTTTGAATTATCCTACCTTAGCCAGGCCCCATTACAGCCTTTAAAAGACCTTTTGAAGTTGCATGCATGTTTTCGTGGGAACCTTGTTTGAGATGAAAATCAAATTCATGGGAAGTGCTCTTGAATGTGAAATTGAGTGAAATGTTGATAGCCTAGACAAATTGAGCGAATGAGTGAAATATTAAATGCCCTTGTGAGGAAGACAATTGTTTGAAATTGGTGATCTCCCTTTTGTGTGTAACTTGGATCCTTAACTCAGATTATTGATTGCATGAATGAGGGAATTCTCAACTGTTTAAAGGAGATGAATGTGGGGGTTACCTTGTTACAAGGGGGGGGCACTTTGAAGAAAAATTGTTTTGTTGAAATTGCATGAAATTTGTGCGAATTTGATTGAAACCTTTAAGCTTGCCAAGTTTGAGTCTTTTTGAGTTTTAGTTTGCTTGGGGACAAGCAAAGTTTAAGTTTGGGGTATTTTGATCAGCCTCTGCTCGACTAGTTTTATGACTAGTAAGACCACGGTTTTGTTCGAGTTTAATCTCGTTTTCGCCCAAATTAGACTTAATTGTCCTCAAGCAAACTTTTGAGTCTGTAAAGTAGTTTTAGGGTATTTTCATTGATTTTGAGTCAAATAAAGCATTCACTGCTAATTCATATTTTCAGGTTAACTCAGAGTCAAGGGAATGAAGAAACAGTGGAGAATGCAATTCTGGAAATGCTCGCCCCGCGAGAGGCTACTCGCCTCGCGAGACTGAAGACCAGCCAGAAACAGCAGAATGTCATCCTTTCTGTCTCGCCCCGCGAATCACACCTCGCCCCGCGAGCCTGAAGGTAAACTGTACCAGAGAATGCAACCACTTCTGTCTCGCCCCGTGAACCATGTCTCGCCTCGCGAGCCTAAGGATCAGAAGCCATCACGCCCAGGCCCTGACACTCATCACGGGCGTATTTGAGAAGACTCTTACTATCTCGCCTCGCGAGAATCCAAATTCAAACTGGAGCCAATTTTAATATTCGCCTAGCGAGAGGCCACTCGCCTCGCGAGCGTGCGCAGTTTCTGAAAGTTATAAATAGCTGTTTTAGGGCATAACGGGGGATCTTTTTGCTAATCCTTGTTTACGAATTTTCTAGGTTGTATTGCGTTTTTGATGGAGCACTAACTTCCCTGGATTGATCTACTGTAATTGGTTTCCATCGTACTTGAGGTTTAGTAATTCCCAATTTAATTGCTTTTCCCTTTTCAATACTATGACATATGTTCTGTTTGCTTAATTCAGGATTATATAGAATAGGTATTGATTTGTTTCGATGATCGTATGTTTCTATACTCAATCGCGTTTGCTTAATTCGCGTGTGTTCAATCGTGTTTGCTTAATTCACGAGCGCTTCACCCCGTTTGCTTAATTCGGGAATTAGGAACATACATCTCGTAGTGCCAATTTCGCTTGTTAATTGTTGCTACAATCGAAAGGGGATTATAATCCGCTTAGGGCTTGGAATTATGTGAACCAATGATAGTGGGAAACCGAGAACAGTAGGTCAATCGTTTCAATTTATTTGATAACCACTTAGTTTGCATTGCTTTTCTTGACTATTTTCTTGATCGAATCTTTAATTTGAAAACCCTCCGAAAAACTGATTTTTCTGCGAATAATAATTCAAGAGTCCTTGTGAGACGATACCCGAGTTGTCGCACCCTCACTACGTTTTTTCAAACCACTCGCTTTTTGACCCGTGCGCGACAGCGAGTCATAAACTCAGGTTGATTTTAATTAAACTAAAGTCATTTTATTGTGTTGTTATATCATATGAAGTCACGGTAAAAATTTCGGTTGAAAATTCAGACGGAAGCCGGTCTGCGTTTTCACTGCCGGTACAAGTTTACTGTACAAAAAACCTAATTTTGACCCTTGAACGAAATGGTTAGTGTTTTTATTATGTTTCCTTCAACTTTGGTTATTTTGAAAATTTTCATTCAAAAATAGAATATAATATTTTATTCGGGCGAAAACGTCGGAAGAATTACGATCGGAAATGCTACCGGGTACGAAATGGAGTAGATTAGGGAGCACAAAAGAAGTGAAGTGACATGGTGGGACATGATGGAAATGGGTTATGACACACTCCAAAAGTGTAATCATCACACTTTTCAAATTATACCATATTATATTCTAAAAACCTATTTTTCTCTTTCCTCTTCGACCAAACAAGGCACAAGGTCGAAACTTGCTTTCCAAGCTCATTCCTCTCTCCTCAATTTCGTGTCACTCTCTCTCTTCTCTATATATACACCTCTCATTTTCACTTCATCATCTTCCTTCTTCAAACTTCATTAAACCTTCATCTTCTTCCTTTCTTTTAAAAGTTCAAACTCTTAAAGCTTTAGTTTTTATTCATCTTTTCCACTTGAGTTCTTCATTAAAGTTCTTCCTTATACTAAGGGTAATGCTCTCATATGAATATTTTTTCAAGTTTCATCTTTTATTTCTTAGTTTACTTTATGTGTTCTTTATATGCTTTAAACTTCTAAAATCTCTCTAAATTGGTAGAAAACTCCTTTTGAGTTGAAACCACTTTCTATAGTCTTGTATTAACTTATATTTTCACATACTAAGAGGTTGTGTAAAACAAAAATCTCTACCTATCTCTTCCAATGAAGGCTAAATGCTTACATTTGTGAGCTTGGAGGTTTTGTTTCAACTTTTGGAATATGATCATGTGTTTGAGTTTCTAACTATCCTTTGATCTTAAATCTATAAATCTTGGAAGGTTTGATAGCTTGTTCCTATGATGGCCGAAAATATGAATAAGTAGGCCTAAGATACTATGTTTCAACCTTCCAAGTATGATCATGGATTTAGAACTCTTGATACCTTGTGATTCTAAACCTAAGAGTTATTGTTAAACAAAGAATATTTTCCTCATCATCCTATGATGGCCGAAACTTAGAGTTTAGGTGCTAGGATGTTTGAGTTTTTTATTTTTCCAAAATGATCATGGACTTGAGCTCCATAAGATATTTGGATGCTAAGTCTAAGAGATTGGAAAGTTTAAGGATTTCTAACTTGTTTATTCTATGTTATTAAAGCTAGGATGTATTAATTTCATTTTTCCAAGATGATCATGGACTTGAGATCCATAAGATATTTGGATGCTAAGTCTAAGAGATTGGAAAGTGTAAGGATTTCTAAATTTTTTATTCTATGTTATTAAAGTTAGGATGTATTACTTTCATTTTCCAAGATGATCATGGACTTGAGCTCCATAAGATATTTGGATGCTAAGTCTAAGAGATTGGAATGTTTAGTGAATGATAGCCTATTTTACTAGCCTTGGCCGAATACCCTAAGTTTATAACTTAGTGGGATTTTAATTCAACTTTGTTAAATGATCATCGTTTATGAACTCCTAACACTTAAGGATCATAAATCCATGAGTTGTATAATTTTCGAGAATCTCTAACCCTAAGAATTAGTCTTGGCCGAACCTATACCTTGTGGTTTAGTGTTCTTGTTTGATTTTAACTTGTGATTTTGTGTTCATAACCTTAGACTTCCATCGCGCAGGAATCAAGGACGTTCATGGTATACCTCTTCGAGCGTCTAATCTCCTTACCTTCACAGAAGGTAAGAGGGGATTGCCTAGGGATATTCAATGACTATATGCATGTGTGTATGTGTTTACTTGAGTGATTTGAATCTTATTATGATGTGGAGCAAATGCTTGAATGACTTATTTACTTGAACTACTATGATTATTACTTGAAGTTGATTATTAGTTGCCTTAAAGTATTGTGAGTTGTATATATGTGATGAACTATCGTTAACTGTGATATTATTGTTGAGAATATATTACTGTTGATTGAAGTTTGAGAAGTCGGGCTTGAGTTTGTGCTCAATTATTATAAGGATTAAAAGCCTTAATAAGCCTTGAATAGAACTTTGAAAGTATTGATTTCATTTATAAAAGTTCCTTGTTTAAAACGCTTACTTCAAGAGAATGAGATTCTTCTTTTGAAAAGAAATGTTGAAGTTTTTTTAAGTCAATAGAAACTACCTTTTTATGATCCAAAGTTTGTACGAGAGAAAACATTATTCGAACTATGTGTTTTATGAAGGAAAAACCCCTTTGAAAATATTTGACTTTATTCCATCAAGGATTTCAAAAGCAAACGAATTTCCTAATTGTTTTATAAAAGGATTTGTAAAGAAAAATATTTTCTCCTAAATGATTTAGAAATGTTCTGGTTATTTGGATAAGTGACCGAGGTTTTGTTTTTGATTTTTGATTTTTCACTGAGCGAAAAGTAAGCACATGTGAAAGAGAATCTAGTTCGCGAGACGTCGCCTCTAGCATTCAGTTTTATGCACGTGATCGGGGATCCGTGTCAAGAATTCTGGACCAAGGGTCCTCATCGTGATATTATGGGCCAGGAGTCGTAATCTTGGAATTGAGGACTGTGTGTCCTAATTTCGTTGTTATGGGCTAGGAGTCATTATCATGTTGAAATAAAACATGGATAAAATTATAATTGTTTCTACGACCACAACCTTGGACTGCGGCATCGATCTAAGGTGTTGTGAATGAGCACTCAGACTGCGCGTCCTGTGTTATTGATTTTCAAGTAATGAAAATTGTGAATAGTCGTTAGCTTTGGGCTTCGACAACGGAAAAGAGTGAACACAAAGAAAAGTCTCGATAATGGAAAGTCTTTTATTCATATGCATTTTCCCTTAGCAGACGTGCTTGATTTACCGAATACCCACTTAAGATGTGGTATTCGACGATGTATACATCCGAATGGTCGTTATAAGGGATTCGTGATGATGTTGATGCGGGTGCATGAGGTGACGTAGACAACTTGCCAATGCGACATACGAGCCTGATCAACTCTTTCTTTCTTAATGATAAAACGGTGATGGTATCTCATGAGATTAAGTTTAGAGCCTGATGATTGAAGTGTCATGCATTATTTTTATCAAACTGATTGATTCGGGTACGAGACCCACTGAAATAATACTTGTTGTTTACCTATGAATAATGTTTTAAATGTTAATATGCCAATGTGTTGTATGTATCATGTATGTGGTTGTTGTATGATATATCCATTTGCCGGTGTCTCACTCTTACAGTTATATCAAGTTTCTTGGGGTTTTGCTGTAGTACCTTGGTACTCTAGTACCGATGTTGCAGAGGAGTCTTTCTAAGTCACTTGGAGACCTAGTGTTAGAGGTTGGGAAAGTATTCTGATTGGGGGTCTCCAATGAATATTTGATAGAATGACCAGCTTAGGAGTCTGAGTTGGGTTGTGTATCTAAAGAGGTCGGTAAATGTAGTGTTATGAACATCCATCTGTAGTTTGAACCTTTTCTTTTGAAAGTGGAAACTTAGAGAAATATTGTATGTCATGGTAACTTTGTTACGAACGTGACTTTACGTTTTAAATGTATATATGATGGATTTCAGAGTTATGCTTAATGAAAAACTTTATACCCCAGTTCCCGACTTAAAAGAAAACAATTTTCAGAAAGCAACCAGCAAATTATCTTTTAATTTAAATTCCACATGTGTTACGTAGTAATACCTAGTGGGGGTGTTACAGGGGTGAGCAGGAACATCCACTGATTTCTCAGCTTCACTAGTCTTCCTTTTGGGAGAGGGACTTTTCAGCTTGAACCTCAATGGCTCAACTGTTTCAGCAGAATCTTCAGACACTGAAGGTTGTAGCTCTGGAATTTGGTCTTGTCTGACCACCTTTCCAGACGATTTGAACAGTCTTTCAGATATGGGGACTTCTGACTCATCAGTGGAAACCACTGGTTCTTCTTCTTCTTCTTCTTCTTCTTCTTCTTCTTCTTCTTGTCTTCCTCCTCATCAGCAATTGGGATTCCCTTGATGTCCATCATAGACAGTATCTTCCTGTCCATGGGTAGTGACATGTCCACAAAGTGAACATCACTAGGAACAAACAACTTGTTCTTGAAGACCCTTGTCAGCAGCATCCTATAAGGATAGGTTTGCATGTTGGTTCTCTTGATCAGAGTCTCAAGGTACATGTAAATAAGGTCGTTGATGTCAACCTTGATTTTGTGGATCAAGTGGTACAGAGCAAATCTGTCCATCTTGGTCACATTGTCTCGTGAGCCTTTCCTTGGCATCATGCATTCCAACAGCAATTTGTGCAGAAATCTGAACTTGACCACCATGTTGACAGGTTTAGGGTTCACGGGCTTGGGAACACCATAGATGGAAAAGTTGACATTGTCAACTCCCACTTCATCTTCCCAGTTGGGTGTGAAGCCAACTCCGATTCTTGGACATTTTGTGATCAGCTCCAGAGAGCTAATGGGGAAAAGAAGGTTTCTATCCCCCATTTCAACCTTAAAGCTTTTGATTCCGTTGATGCTATTGGTGACAACCACAGCATTTCTCCAGAACATTTGAACAAGCTTAGGGTGAACAAGCTCCTTGATGTCGAAGAAAGGAGTCCACTTGGAGTACTCCAGCTCTTCAGTGACATCCATACCTAGCTTCTTCATCTGTTGAAGATCAACAGTCTTTCCCGGAATGATCTTCTCGATCTCAGTAACCTTGAGATTATATTTCTCAGCGATTTATTTTGTAGAGAGACGCTTGGATGATGCCATTTTTGAGAGAAAACAGTTTTAGGGTTTCGATAGATAAGAGGGTTTGAAAGATGAGAAGACAAAGAGATTTTGGAATATTGAAACGTAAAGGTTCAACCTTTTTGATCTATTGTCTTTTATAGTCATAAAGGTAGGAGAGAGAAAAACGACATTTTTAATTCAAAATGGCACGATTTGTATTGGGAACCGCAACGCCCACTTAAGACATAATGAAAACATGGTTTCAAGATATGTAAACTACCGTGCACATGATTAGCTTCGGATAAGGGAATGACATTAATTAATTAATAACCATTTCAACAAAACTGTTGAGTTCTAGCATAGTGACTCAACAGAGTCAGACAGGTTAACATTCAAACATGTCATTCAACAATGCAATGCATGTTCAGATTATCTCTAATAAATAAAAACCTTTCTTCTGCTAAGGGTTTAGTGAAAATATCAGCCCATTGATTTTCAGTTTTAACAAACTTAATATCAAAATACCTTTCTGAACATAATCCCTAATTAAATGATGTTTGATTTCAATATGCTTAGCCTTAGAATGCCGAATTGGATTTTTAGTTAAGCAAATACACTGGAATTATCACACCATACGGATATGTTATGTTCATAAATAGAGTAATCCTCAAGTTGATGTTTTACCCATAAGAATTGAGAGCAAAGAATCGGCAAATGAGATGTATTACCTTCAAGAGAGATAGAGATGCAATAGTTGTCTGCCTCTTGCTTGACCATGAGACTAAGCTTGCTCCAATGAAGTGACATCCTTCACTAGTGCTTTTTCTTTCTATTCTGTCTCCAGCAAAATCAGCATCACAATACCCCACTAATCTGTATTCTTTTTATCTTAAATACAACAAACCAAGATTAGTAGTTCCAAGCAAATATCTAAATATTCTTTTAACAGCCTTAAGATGAGATTCTCTAGGATCAGATTGGAATCTAGCACACATACAGACACTAAATTGAATGTAAGGTCTGCTTGAAGTTAAGTACAGTAGAGAGTCAATCATACCCCTGTAGACAGTTTGGTCTACCTTTTTACCTTCATCATCTTTGCTTAGTTTTGCATTGGGTTGCATAGGGGTTTTTATGAGCTTTGCATTTTCCATTTTGTATTTCTTGAGTATCTCCTTGGTATACTTTTGTTGATGGATGTAAATTCCATCACTTGTCTGCTTGATTTGTAATCCAAGAAAGAACTTCAATTCTCCCATCATACTCATCTCAAATTCAGCTTGCAATATATTTGAAAATTCTTTGCACGACTTTTCATTGGTTGCTCCAAAAATAATATCATCAACATATATTTGAACTAAGATAAACTTCTCTTTAGAGCATTTATTGAACATAGTAGTGTCTACTTGTCCTCTATTAAAACCATTATACGTGAGAAAAGAACTAAGCCTATCATACCATGCTCTAGGTGCTTGTTTTAAATCATATAATGCCTTTTTAAGTTTGTAAACGTGATCTGGTTTATCAGTATCCTCAAAACCAAGGGGTTGTTTAACATTCACTTCTTCTTCAATTATACCATTTAGAAAAGCACTTTTTACATCCATTTGAAACAGGGTGATTTGGTGTTGTGCAGCATATATATGACATTAAAATGTGTATGACTTCTATTCTAGCTACAGGTGCAAAGGTTTCAGTATAATCAATACCTTCTTGTTGGTTATAGACTTGAGCTACTAACCTTGCCTTATTTCTGAAAACTTTACCATCTTCATCCAATTTGTGTCTGAAGACCCATCTTGATCCAATAACACCTTTGTTTTTAGACTTAGAGACAAGAGTCCAAACATCATTTCTGGTGAACTGGTTAAGTTATTCTTGCATAGCAAGAATCCAGCTTTCATCCTCAAGAGCTTCGTCAATGTTTTTTGGTTCTAATTATGATATAAGAGCCATATTGCTTGATTTTCTTAGTGTGGATCTGGTTCTTACTCCTTCAGAAGGATTTCCAATAATAAGATCCTTAGGATGATGAGTGTTGAATTTCCAATCCTTTTTGAGATCATCATGAAGATCTTGACTTGTCTGCTGACTTATCTGTTGACTCGTCTGTTCCACTTGTTTGTCAGCCTCAAGCACAGGTTCTGTCTTGGTCAGATCGGGTTGTTGACTTTCTGGCTTGTTTATATCAAGACCTGCAAGATCATCTTCTAGATCTGATAGTTCTTTATCAGTCTTAATTCATCATTGAATTTAACATGAACATATTCTTCAATAATACAGGTTCATGAATTGTAAATTCTAAAAGTCTTAGACATTTCAGAATATCCTACGAAAATACCTTTATCTACCTTAGAATCAAACTTTCCAAGATTATCTCTGGTATTTAGAATAAAACATTCACATCCAAAAGCATGAAAATAAGATATGTTGGGGAATTTTCCTTTCCACAATTCATAAGGAGTCTTCTTTAGAAAAGGCCTAATAAGAATTCTGTTTTGTACATAGAAAGCATTATTTACGGCTTCTGCCCATAAGTACTTAGGGAGATTATTTTCATTGAGCATAGATCTAGCCATCTCTTGCAGAGATCTGTTCTTTCTCTCAACCACTCCATTTTGCTGTGAAGTTCTATGTGCAGAGAAATTATGAGAGATCCCATTCTCTTCACAGAACTATCTAAACTGCTCATTTTCAAATTCTCCCCCATGATCACTTCTAAGGGTAGAAATACAGAAACCCTGCTCATTCTGTACTCTTTTACAGAATATTGAGAAAGCCTTAAAGGACTCATCCTCGTGGGTTAAGAAGAGTACCCATGTGTATCTATAATAGTCATCAACTATGACAAATCCATATTTTCTTCTAGCCAGGCTGGCAACACTAACTGGTCCAAACAGATCCATGTGTGACAACTGAAGAGGTCTAGAAGTTGATACTTGGTTTTTAGATTTGAAACTTGATTTTATTTGTTTACCTCTCTGACATGCATCACACAAGACATCTTTCTTAAAACTAATATCAGGCAATCCTCTCACAATATTATTCCTTTTTAATTTAGAAATTAGTTTCATACTAGCATGTCCTAGTTTCTTATGCCATGACCATCTCTCATCCTCTTTAGACATCAGACAGGTTACACTTTGATCTAAGAGATCGGACAGTTCAATCTTGTAAAGATTTTGTTGCCTTTTAGCTGAAAAGAGGGTTTTGCCACAACAGTCTTTAATTATGCATACATCCTTGGTAAAGGAAACATCAAATCCACTATCACATAATTGACTTATGCTAAGCAAATTCTGTCTTAATCCTTTAACCATAAGAACATTAGATATAGAGGGAAGAGGGGGTTTACCACCAATAGTACCAATTCCTATAACTTTTCCTTTCTGATTCCCTCCAAAGGCAATGTGTCCTACTTTCTTAAGTTGGAGGTCTAGGAACATAGACCTTTTTCCTGTCATATAACACGAGCAACCACTGTCCAGGTACCAGCAGTGGTGTTTTCTTTGTCCTGTTGAGGACATCTGCAACAAAAATTATTTGATCTTTAGGTACCCATATTTTTCTGGGTCATTTTCTGTTAGTTCTAGGAGTCTGCGAAGACTTCCTTCTCTTCTTATTGATACACTTAGACATAACATGTCTAGTTTTTCCACAAAAGTTACAGACAGGTGTAGATTTGGTTATAGTTGACTTAATTGATACTGTAGAAGCTTTAGTTGATATTTTATGATGTGTCTGATGGACATATCCAATACCTTATTTGTTAAAAGAGTGCCTCTGACTGCCAAGTAGCTTAGTCAAATTATCTCAACCATTAACAAATTTGGCAAGATCAGAAGTGAGCTCTTCCACTTTCTGTTGAAGTTTTTCAACTTCTTCAGATGGTGATGTTTCACTTGAGATCTTAGCTTCATTAGACTTTGCAGTCTTCAGCTCACTATTCTCTTTAGCCAGCTTCTCACACTCTTGAGATTTCTGTTTATGCTCACTGGTGAGCTTTACATACTCTTTCTTGAGGGATTTGAAGGCCTTAGATAAGTAGTTGGCTTCCTCCAGCAACTCCTCATAGGCATCAAGTAATTCTTCATAGTCAGGATGTACCTCATCGTCTGAGTCTGAGTCAGTGTTAGACATCAAATAGATATTGACTTCTTCCTCTGTTTCTTCATCAGAAGATGTTGACTCCAGACCCTCCCAAGTAGCCATCATTCCTTTCTTCTTCTTCTTGAAGAATTTCTTAAAAGGGGCCTTCTTGAGTTGAGGACATTCAGCCTTGATGTGATCAAGCTTCTTGCACTTATACCAGACAATTGAACTTTTGTCTGTTGAAGTAGATTCTTTAAACAAAGTTGAAATCTTTTTCGTACACAAGCTTGGTTCAGACGAGTGGAATGATACAGGACAGACAGGTGACCTGTCTGATGAAATTTTAACAAAGACTACGACAAACACACCACTTGATAAACGGATAAGAAAACTAAAGAGTTTGTAAGGAAAGAGAGATTGACACGGTTATTTATCCTGGTTCACTCTTCAAAGCAAAGAGCTACGTCCAGTCCTTGGCAGCACCAAGATTTATCCACTATAACTGATCAGGTTACAGACTCCAAGTATTGTTTGCACACCTAGCCTCTTCGGGATCCAAGACAAGTATTCTTTGCACACCTAGCCTCTTCAGGCTCCAAGACAAGTTTTGAGAAATGTGGTTTGTAATAAATACAACTTCAGACAGACAGATCTTTCACTAACACTCAGAGAGTGGTTTAAATGTAAAGCTTAGGAAAGTATGTGTAATAACTTCAAATGATTGAAGAATACAGAATGAAAGAATGAAGAAATTAATGCGCAAAGAAATGGATTTTAAATGTTATGATTATTCTCTATCTTCATCTTCAATGACTTCTGTATTTATAGTCTTCAAGCATTTAAGATCCGTTAGAGACATTCCCTCAGATGTTGGCTTTAAACAGAACTTCATTAAATGCAATAGAGTCATTCTGGGTAGCCATTAATGCAATAGGAACGTTGGTTGTACTCTAACTTGAAGGATCGTGGCTTTATGCATCGTGAAACAGTCATATCAGAGTTGTACAGAGAGCTTTTTGTACTTTGCTGAGTACAATTCCCTTTTCATGTAAGGACCAGAGGTACTAGGGAATAAAGCACGTTGGAAGTATTCTTTAACTAGTCTTTGGTTCTGATATCCGAGGTTGCTTGAGAGAGTAACTTCTGACTTTTCTTGATAAGCGCGAGACTGAGTAAGAGAGAAGGCTTCAAGTCTCTTTTTGATAGGACAACTCATAAAAGCTTGTTAGGTCATTGGTTCTTCAACGAGTAACCTCAGACAAGTATAGAAACTCATGGAGAGACAGGTTGAAAACGTCTATTGAATGAAGTCAATAATCCTAGTCAGCAGACAGGTTGGCTTTCGCTTATCTAGACAGGTAGTCACTAATATGAGCAGACAGATGATTCTTACTGTTTTTAATCTGCACACTGGATAGACAGATTAGCAACTAATATGAATGTTAATTAAATCATTAACCAATGTTTAATTCTCATCAAAACTTAGGGAAATACACATAAGATATTTTAGAGACGTAACAATATACCTAACCAATGAAGTAGATAACAAAAACGAAGAGCACTAGATGAGAAATCACGAATCTGGATCTTGCAATTGAAAATAAACAAAGAATTTGGGATTTTCAGTTTGGAGAAGAAATCAAGATTGCACGAGAAAAAGAACCCAAATGAAAACCCTAAAGTAAACTAACATTCAACATTCCTTAAATGTTGTTCCACCAGTTGAAGAAACGATGGTCAAACGATGGAGAAACGGTGCTCGGCGCACCTATCCCCCACAGCAGCGAAGTATAACGATGGAAGGGAGACGGAGATGCAGCAAAGTACCAGATTTGAGAAGAAGGAAACACCATCGATAAAGAAAGCCCACCTCCTGGTGCGATAATACATTGAAAGGAGACAAAGATGAAATGCATTGAAATGGTGGAATGGGAGAACAAAAGGGGAGAAATAGTAAGAGATGATGTTAAAAAAATGTTGAGAAGAGAGAGAAGAAAATGTTTATAGTAAATGGAGAGAGGATATGTTTCTGATAAAGTGGGTCATTTTTTCAATAAAGTGGGTTGTATTGAAATTGAAAAATGGAGAGGCGCTAAAATTGGAATTCGAATTTGAAAGTGGCTCCATAATGTTTTTTGACCGAAAATTTTCAGAAATGTCCAATTATGGCAAATAAATCTTACTTATCTCTCCAAGCAATCTCTAAAAAATTGACACCTTTAATTTATTTCCATAATGGTGACCTCTATTTGTATATTTTTATGATATGATGATGATATGATATGATTGGTATTTTATTTGTTATTTTGGTAATCCCTCTATAATATTGTTAACTTCTAGAGTAAATCTTCGATTTAGTCTCTGAAATTGTAAAACCGTATCAATTTCATCTTGACATCAACGAAATTTCAAAAAGGTCCCTAAAGTTGTCAAATATTAATCAATTTAGTCCCTCTGTCGGTAATCGCATGGGCTAAGTTGATTTTAAGTTAACAGTGTCGGGGGTTTAGTTGATTCTAAGTGAGTAAAATGATGGACTAAATTGATATATCATTCATGGATATTTTTGGAATTTCGTTAATTTCATGGAAGAAATTGATACGATTTTATAATTACATGGATCAAAATGATATTTTACTCTTACTTCTTCCCAGGGTGGAGTTTTTTTCGTTGTCCAGGGAGTTTACAAGATATAAAAAGTTTACAAGTTTGTAGGTTGATTGATGGAGTATTAAAATAAACAGTGCACATAAATGTCTAATGAATAAAGATAAAAAGATTCAAAGAAAATTACTTCCAAGTTTCAATACCCTGATAATTAGTTCTATGGAGTGTTTATGGTTTTTCGTTCAGTTCATTCTATTTACCTATATGGTTTATATCTAATCAGTAATCCCTGAATAAATCGATATCTTCTGCATGATTACTTCACTTCCATTTTATTTGTGTTGGGTATGTCTATGCTGGAGAACATCATTTTGGGAGGAATAAAAGAGCAAACTTTTAGAGAACAGATGTTACACCTACGGATGCAATGAGGCCAGGAATGGAGAATCTTGAGAATGCTGGTTGCTAGAGTTCTTTCAGGTTGCCACTGGATTTAAAACTAGCTAGTTCCTCATATATATAGGTCGCCCAACTTCATTGCCAAGGACGTTACCTTTTCTGATACAAAATTTTCCCACACAGTTAATACATAATCCTTTCCCACTTCTCAGGCCTCAAGAGTTTGTCTAACTATAATACATTTTACATCCTACTACTAATTAATTATACTTTCTTGGCTTCTTCCCAATACCACAGAAAGAGCCAAAAGGGCTACACCAAAAAAGGTTTTCATCTTCAATGAGAATCTGCAGACTGAAAATGAGACCAGTATTCCTTGACAAGCTGCCCAAACAGCGACCCTTCTCTCTTCATCAGGTTCGTTGGCTCATCATACTCTACCAGTTTTCCTGAAAATAAAATCACACTTTTGATCAAATGCTTCACAAAGGTATCCTTCACAACATGTTATAAAATGTAAATGTTTGTATGTCAAATCAAGGACCTCAAATTTTACTTGTTCACATTTTTGTGTGATCAAAGTTAAAATGCTAAATCTATTACCATTTTTTTATTGGTAGAACAACTACCACATATTTTATTACCGTCTCTAACAAGGTGGGGACTCAACAAGACCGTCTGCTCAACAAACAACCTACATTTTCCCTTTGTCAAAACTCAATAGGTGTGACTGTACATTAGAATTCCCATGGGGAACTGATGAACCACCTTATATATTCTCTTACCTTGTCAAGTAATTAGCAAAGTACTGTTTGAGGTTAACATTATCAAGAGTTCTGGATTAGCTTGAAAAGGCATGAGTTCAATGACAACGATTAGGCAGAGGGTAGTTCATATACTTACCATCACTGATGGAAAGAACCTTGGTGCAATCCATCACGGTTGGTATTCTATGAGCAACTGTGATTACTGTACAATCTGCAAACTCAGTCCTAATGGTTTTCTGAAGAATCAAATCAGTTGCATTATCAATTGATGCAGTTGCTTCATCAAGCACCAATATCCGACTTCTCCTCAAAAGAGCACGCCCCAAACAGAATAACTGTCGTTGTCCCATGCTCCAGTTTGCTCCAGCTTCAACAACTGGAATAGTATATCGTTACTGGCTTTTAGCAATTAGACAAGAATTGATATCTGCAAAGTTGTAATAGCAAAGCATGAAAGTATACCTGAGGAGTCTAAACCCTCTTCTTTCTCTTGGACAACGTCTCTCAATTGACACTTCCCAAGAACCTTCACATGGAAGTAATAATTATTCCACTTGCACTATGCAAAGCAGATACAAACTACCAAAAAAAGACTCTTGTTATTAACTCAAGCACATGCTGAAAAACAAGGTCTTACCTCCCATATCTCTTGATCAGAGTGTTGAGATAAGGGATCCAAATTGTATCTGACTGTGCCATTAAAAAGAGTAGGATCCTGAGGTATAATACCAAAGCGTGACCTCAAATCATGAAGTCCAATAGAAGCAATGTCTATGCCATCAACTACGATTTTTCCACCTGCTGGCTCCACTAGACGGAATAAAGCACCTATAAGAGTGGACTTTCCGCTACCTGTCCTGCCAACAATACCAATCTTGTCCCCTCCTTCAAATGTGCAAGTGATCCCACAGAGTACAAGGGGTGCATCAGGCCTGTATCGTATCTGTTTTGGTAGTAACAAGTTATGTACCTCAGTTCAATTCCCTTTTTTGAATTTCATTCCAAAATGTTTAAAATAACTAACAATTAATTACCTGCAAATCATGTATTTCTACTTTTCCCACAGCTGGCCAAATCACAGGAGGACGATGTCCTTCTATTACTTCAGGTGCCTCACTTGGTATATGCATATATTGATTTAACCTCTCCACTGATATTATATAATTTGCCATATTGCATTGATTTTGAATCGAAAATACTAGGGAAGTATTTAGTGAAAGGCCATAAGAGAGGGCCATGCCAATAAATCCTGGAATAACATCAGAAGTTGAAATTAAAATACTTGCATAAGACAGTGCTATAGTTTATTGCGGGGAAATGAATTGTAAATTAATATAAAACACAAACAGTGACATCTCAAAGGTTTAACTGAAGTCTCACCAGAGGTGAATGTCCCAGGTGGAAGTACAACCATGCAAAGTGCCGCAGATGTAAGAACAACTGCACTGACTGTTTCTAAACGTTGAATCAACCACTCGTTTGCAGCAAAACTATGGAAGAAAGGACTAGCATTGACATCGATTAGATCAAGATTCTTCACAAAAAAACGATCTTCCTCCTCAAAAGCCCTTATTGTCACAACTCCAGCAACAGATTCAGCAAGATGATTAGCTACATAAGATTTTGTTGTGCCATTCATCCGCATCAATTCTTTTGCAGTGGCAAAGTAATATCTCTATACAAAACAAAATCTTAGTACGGTTAATTAAAGACACGACATCAGATCATTAATGCAATGTAATTAAATTTAGGATCTGGTCATTACCTGCAAGCGAATTGCAAAATAAATCATTGGAATAGAGACAAACAACACTTGCCAAGTGACAACTGCTAAAACTGTAAGATTAGCATAACAGTTCATAGTAGCTCCCACAGCAAACAAAAGGGCGAATGGGACATCAAGATCAACAATGCTGAGATCTGCGGAGACCTAAACAAGGACATGACAGTCAAAATACTTTTATTGCATATCATTTGCAAGGAGGGTGTGGAGGGGTGACAAATTAAATTTAACATGCTTACCCTACTGAGTATCCGACCCAAAGGTGTGGAGTCATAAAATGACATGGGTGCACGAAAAAGGGAATTCAGTAGCTGTAAAAATAAAGAGTTTGATGAATGAATGCCCATAGCAACTATGACAAGACTTCTGATCAACAAGAACAATGTTGAAATAACTCCAATCAACAAGTATACGACAATCAATCGCAAAGTGCTGACTTGAGGATTGTCAACATTAGCAGCCATCCATGAGTTTTGCAATATCTGGCCAGTCACAAACGTAAGGTGACAAAGAGCACCCGCAGAGAAGTATATATATCCTCTATTCTGACTCAGATACTGTAAGTAAGGCTTGAACCCTTGGTCTCCTTTCTCTCTCTCTTCTTGCTTAATTAGTTGATCACCTTGCGATGCTTCAAACTGCTTCTCCACATATGCTTTCTTAATCTCTCCAACAGTATTTGAAGGTCTATGGGAAGAAGTAACATCCACAAGACGGTCGGAACCAGCAGTCTCTTTGTGAGCGTTGACAAGGTCCTGAAACTCTCGGCTTGAGGTTATCAGATGGTGATAAGGAGCAGCTTGTAGGATTTTCCCATCTGACATCAACTGTAATATAGAAATCATTTCATCCATTCATAGTTTTGGATTAGCAAGAACACGATGGCATCGATAACAGAAACAATGATTGAATAAGAACCAATGTAATATGTTATTCTCATTAAGCCTCACGAGATAAATGATGCACAGAGAAATCAGCCAGAAACAAGAGACCGAAAAACTATTTTTATGGTCCAAGCCTTTCTTTTCCAATATAAGGATTGTGACGGATTCAATCAGAAACTTGTAATTATTGTCATTTCGTAATGGCAAATTAATGTACTCCCCTCCTGTAGATGCATTTCATCTTCAAAAGTTATTGTTTAGTGCAAAAAAACTTTATAGTTATGGACAACCCCATTTGACATCAACTGTTTTTATAGAAATACTTATATCTATCCAGAATTTTCAATTAGCAAAATATCACAAAAACCACAACTTTGAAGTTCATGTTGGGAAATACCAGCATAATTTCCCTCCACTGTGAACTCAAAAATAGGCACTAAGCGGAAGCGTAAAGATAAATGTAAGAACACCGGACAATTTTTAGCGTGGAAAAACCTCCTCAATGTGAGCAAGGAAAAAAACCACGGGACCCGTAGGCCGCTTAAACTTCCACTATAACAATAATGGGAATACAAAAATACAAGAATATTGTATCCTCAATTTGTGGATAACACTCACAAATTGGCTCACTATTTTTCTCTCTTAGAAAACTCTCTCTAAGGCTCTCTTTCTATCACTCTCCTTCTCTTTGATTGTGAGGATTGGTGCATCTTCCTTCATCTCAAATGCTTCTATTTATAGAAGCAAAAAGAGATGCATTGAATGGCAAGTGGTTGGAGGTTGAAAGCTTTTCAACCATTGCATTTAACTATGAGAGACTTTTGTTACTTTCCTTTGGTTGGATTTTCAACAATTCTCCCCCACCCAAAGGGAAAATATCCTTGGATCAGTTTGGGGTTGATACTAAGCCTGCAACTTCTTCACAGACTTCTAACTTCTCTTTTGGTAGAGCTTTTGTCATCATATCTGCCCCGTTATCTTTTGTGTGTATTTTCTCAATTTGCAGCAGTTTACTTTCCAACACATCACGGATCCAGTGATACCTTACGTCGATGTGTTTCGACCTTGAATGAAATGTCGAGTTCTTCTTTGAGATGGATTGCGCTCTGACTGTCGCAATAGAGAATATAACTTTCCTGATCCTATCCTAACTCTTGTAGGAACTTCTTCATCCACAAGATCTCTTTGCAACCTTCGGTGATTGCGATGAATTCTGCTTCTATAGTGCTTAAAGCAATGCACTTTTGTAGTCTTGACTGCCATGAGATAGCTCCCCACGCAAAAAGTAATTAGATATCCTGATGTAGACTTTCTTGAATCCACATCTCCTGCCATATCTGCATCTGAATACCCAAGAAGCTTTAAATTTTCATTGCCAAAACACAAGCAGCTTTTGGCAGTTCCTCTCAGATATTGTAGTATCCATTTCACTGCATTCCAGTGTTCCTTTCCTGGATTTGAAAGGAATCTACTCACAACTCCGACAGCATAAGCAATGTCTGGTCTTGTACAGACCATTGCATACATAAGACTACCCATTGCAGAAGAATAGGGCACCTTGTTCATTTCTTATTTTTCTTCTTTATTCCCTGGACATTGCGTCTTACTCAGTTTGAGATGACCAGGTAATGGAACATGCACAGGTTTGGCATTATGCATGTTGAACCTTTCAAGAACTTTCTGGATATAGTCTTCTTGTGACATCCACGGCATCCTTCTAGAACGATCTCTAGTTATCTTTATTCCAAAAATCTTCTTCACTGCACCCAGATCTTTCATGGCAAAAGACTTGCTCAATGCCTTCTTGAGAGCAGCTATTTTCGCCTTATCTTTCCCAATAATTAGCATATCATCAACATACAACAGAAGTATGATGGATTCACCATTCTCATAGTTCTTCACAAACACACAATGGTCTCAAGTGAGGTCTTCTTGAAATTGTGTTGGGTCATGAAGAGATCAAACTTCTTGTACCATTGCCTTGGAGCTTGCTTCAGACCGTAGAGGCTTTTCTTCAAACGGCACACTAGGTGTTCCTTGCCTGGTTCTGCAAAACCTTCTGGTTGCTCCATATAGATTTCCTCCTCTAGGTCTCCATGTAGGAATGCTGTTTTTACATCAAGTTGTTCAACCTCCAAGTTTAGTTTTGCAGCTAGACCGAGAATTGCTCTAATAGATGTCATATTCACCACTGGTGAGAAGATTTCTTCGAAATCTATGCCTTTCTTCTGGTTGCACCCCTTTACAACAATTCTTGCTTTGTACCTGGGGTTTGGGTTGTTCTCTTCCGTCTTGAGCTTGAACACCCATTTGTTTTTCAACGCCTTTCGTCCATCTCGGTAATCTCACCAGGTCATACGCCCCGATTTTCTTTCGGGGACTGCATTTCTTCTTCCATGGCTTGCAACCATTTCTCCTTATCATTCGTCTCAATTGCTTCTATGAAGCTTTGAGGTTCTCCTTCATCGCTGAGATTGACATATTCATCTCAATAATATCTTCTTGAGGGTTGTCCGACTCTTACGGATCGCCTTACTTGAGATTCTTCTTCTTCTGTCTCATCGGTCTCCATCATCCGATCCCGACTTTGTTCTATCTCGGTCAGGGTTGTTCTGCCTCGATCGATTGTTCCTCCTGATCATGTTCATCATTCCTTTGAGGATTCTCTCCCCCTGAATTGTTTATCACAACAGGACTTGAATCAGAAATCACTTTGTGCTTTGGCTTCTTAGATTGCTTAATGTCTTGGATCGTTTGATCTTCAAAAAACACCACATCCCTGCTTCGAACAATCTTCTTGTGTGCAAGATCCCATAATCTGAAACCAAGTTCATCTCTTGGTGAACCAAGGTATATGCATTCCTTCGTCTTTGCATCTAGCTTTGCTCTTTCATCTTTAGGAATGTGGACAAATGCCCTACACCCAAAGACTCTCAAGTGACCATAAGAGGCTTTCTTTCCAGTCCATACTTCATCTGGAATCTCTCCATTTAAAGGTCTTGAAGGAAACAGATTTATCAGATCAACTGCAGTTTTCACTGCTTCGCCCCAAAATGATTTGGGAAGTTTTGCTTGAGAAAGCATGCTTTTGACTTTCTCTGCGATCGTTCTGTTCATCCTTTCAGCTACTCCATTCATCTGAGGTGTCTTGGGAGGAACTTTCTCATGTCTTATCCCATGAGTTTTGCAATATGTCTCAAACAGACCTATGTATTCTCCGCCATTATCACTTCTCAAGCATTTCAGTTTTCTTTCAGATGCTCGTTCTACAGAAGCATGAAACTCCTTGAAAGCTTGAAGAACTTGATCTTTCGTCTTCAATGGATACACCCACACCTTCCTAGAGTGATCATCAATGAAGGTAACAAAGTATTGAGCACCACCAACAGACATTTCAGACGTTGAGCAAACATCTGAATGAACAAGATCCAGAATCTGCTTTCTTCTTCTTGCATCATCTGATCTTTTAAAAGATACTCTGTGTTGTTTGCCTGCTAGACAGTCTTCACAGGATTCAAGTGGCTTCCCTTTTATGTTTGGGAGATGATCTTTTGCAAGGATCTCCAGACCCTTCTCGCTCATGTGGCCCAGTCGTCTATGCCACAGCTCTTTGGTTGCATCTTGAGCAACATTCGTCTCCCCCTTGCATATCTTTCCCTGCATAATGTACAGAGAGCCTTCCTTTCTGCCGCGAGCAATAATCATGCTTCCTCAGCTGAGTTTCCATCTCGCCACTACCAAATTGGTTTATCATCCCGCTTCATCTAGCTTTCCCACTTTGAGATAAGGTTCGACGCATCTCGGGTACATGTCCGACCTCTCCTTCAAAGACAAGCTTATTTCCATTCTCAGTCATCAAAGTTACTTCGCCAATACCGACGATTTTACTTGTGACATGGTTTCCCATCTTCACCGTACCAAAATCTCCTTTTTGGTATGATGAGAAGAATTCTTCATGAGGTGTGACGTGGAAGGATGCTCCTGAGTCAATTATCCATATGCAATCATCTGATGCAAAATTTAGATAATTTTCTTCTCCGACAAGAAATATATTCTCATCATTCGAGGCCACTATAGTAGTTGTTCCATCTTCTTTCTTCTTCTTCGGGTCAATCTGGTCAGGGTGGACTGTTCCAGCTTGTTGGTCTCTTTTCAAGAATCTACACTCAGGCTTTACGTGTCCTGGTTTGCCAAGATAATAACAATTTAGTCTGGTTCGAGATTTGGACCTACCTTGTGATTTTCCACGACATCCTTTTCCACGATTCTTACTCCTTCCTCTATTTTCAACAACATTGGCTTCAAACTGATTGTTCAAACCTCTTTTCCTGCGTCTTGACTCTTCATTTAGCAAACAATCATGTGAGAATCCATGCTAAGCTTTCCGTCTGGAGCGAGTTGCTTGAGAGTGACAAGCTGGAGTGTCCCAACTCTCGGGTAGAGAACTGAGGAGTAGAAGAGTTTGCAACTCATCATCAACACTCATGCCTGCTTTTGTTAATTGATTAACAATGCCTTTGAAAGTGTTCAAATGTTCGATCATATTTTGACCGTTCATGTACTCCAACTTTACCAATCGTCTGACAAGATGGGCTTTGTTCCTGGGCGTCTTCTTTTGAATCAAGGATTCAAGTTTTGTCCACAACTCATACGCATTGGTATAAGTTGATACATGCTCAAACAAGCTTCGATCAATATATTTCCGGATCATAGCCACTGCTTTCCGATTCTGAAGCTCCCAATTTTTGTCAGTCTTCACAGTCGGCATATCCTTCGGCATATCCTTCTGGGTAACTGGCAAATACAAATCTTTGCAGTATAGATGATCTTCCATCATCGGCTTCAAATAGGAGTAGTTATCTGCAGTTAGCTTGAACATGTCTGAGTGATAGCTCCCTCCATCTTGAGTTACACAGGCCAATAGCTCCTCCAACCAGTTGGGTTTTGATAAAAATAACACTATACGTGAATAGTGTCGTATAGGTGACTTGTACTGAATGTTGAAAATTACTGTAGTTTGTGAACAGTACGTACCGAGGAAGTTCCCAGGAAAGAGAGGTGGGTCAATAGACACACTTAAATACCAAGTCTTTCCTAGCCAGAACTTTTCTAGGCATGCATTTTCACACTACCACACTTTATTTCCAGCAACAAGAATAATTCTTTTCTGATGTGGAAGATCAGACTATGCTGCAGCCATAGAGCATACTAAGAATTTTCTTATAAATCCGGCACCTAGTATTCCAGAGCTTTGAGAGCTCTGATACCACTGTTGGGAAATACCAGCATAATTTCCCTCCTCTGTGAACTCAAAAATAGACACTAAGCGGAAGCGTAAAGATAAGTGTAATAACACCAGACAATTTTTAGCGTGGAAAAGCCTCCTCAATGTGAGCAAGGAAAAAAACCACGGGACCCGTAGGCCGCTTAAACTTCCACTATAACAATAATGGGAATACAAAAATACAAGAATATTGTATCCTCAATTTGTGGATAACACTCTCACAAATTGGCTCACTATTTTTCTCTCTTAGAAAACTCTCTCTAAGGCTCTCTTTCTATCACTCTCCTTCTCTTTGATTGTGAGGATTGGTGCATCTTCCTTCATCTCAAATGCTTCTATTTATAAAAGCAAAAGGAGATACATTGAATGGCAAGTGGTTGGAAGTTGAAAGCTTTTCAACCATTGCATTTAACTATGGGAGACTTTTGTTACTTTCCTTTGGTTGGATTTTCAACAGTTCGAACTCATCAATAATTTACAATTATTACTTAGATGCAGAAAAAGAAAGGTAAAGAACAATGACATGAACAGTACTTTAAGAAGAAAGAAATTACCAAAATAGAGTCAAATGCTGGAAGGAAGTCAACTTGATGAGTCACGAGCAAGACTGTCTTCCCTGCAAGTCCGTCGATGATGTATTCCTGCCAAGTTACAAAGCCATCTTTCAGCAAAGAACAACACCAAAGCTATAAATGCAGCATGTGTAAAAAGGAAGTTCTCATCACATTGAACAAATTTGTGGCTGTATGTGCATCCACAGCACTAAATGGATCGTCCAAGAGATATATATCAGCATTCTGATAAAGAGCACGAGCAAGTTGGATCCGCTGCTTTTGACCTCCACTCAGGTTAACCCCTCTCTCCCCTATTTCCGTGAGGTCGCCATGGGGAAATAATTCAAGGTCCTTCACCAGTGAGGACCTATGAAGCGTTTCTTGATATTTTTGAGGATCCATAGCTGATCCAAAGAGTATATTTTCCCGAATTGTACCAGTCTGTATCCATGCTGTTTGAGAAACATAGGCAAACTTCCCATAAACATCAATCTGTAATTCAGAAAAGAGAATCAGATAACTTTTAATTTTACTGTTCAAATTAAGGAGACAAAAATGCACTCAAGTTGTACTTATGTGCTAAATGATATAACTGCTGGCAGAAAGTTTAAATGTCACCAATCAAAAGTATCACAAGGTTTATGAGTATTTATATGAGAAAAAAAGAAATGAAATCTTACAGTCCCCTGAGTATTAGGAACTTCTCTGAGAATTGCTGCTAAAAGGGTTGATTTGCCTGAGCCAACCTCTCCACAAATTGCCACCTTCTGCCCTGGTCTAACCTCCAAATTTATGTTTTTCAATGTTGGATTTGATACATTATCTTCCCATGAAAAGTCAGCAGACTTGATCAAAATCGAGCCCCTCATATTGTCATTAAAGCACCTCCTCTTGACATTTGCATTCTGCAGTTCAGGTGCCTCCAGGAAGTTTAATATCCGGGCAAATGCAACTTTTGCCTGAATCACCACCCCAATAACATCAGGGATGGTTCTAATAGGATCTTGAACAAGGCGTAAAGTTGCTACAAAAGTGAAAACATTGTTTGCATGTAAAGGAACGTTAAGAAAGTAACATGCCCCAAAGGAAGCAGCTGAGACCAAAACAGGTGAGGACCAGAAGAGAAAGGTGTTGTACGCCTTTCGTAATTGCACTGCAGACAACCATTTGAGCTCCACATTCCTTAATGCTTCTATAGAATTTTTAAAATTGATTTCCCATGCATACAACTTCAACACCTTCATATTCACAAGAGCCTCAGAACTAGCCCTCAATCTCTCATCTTGTGCCACCATAAGTTTGCTTTGAAACTTGTGCTGTAACTTTGCAAGTGGAGCATTGCAAAGCACAGTGATAACTATGACCACCAACGAGGCAATTGTCGCTAGCCCAACAGCACGATAAAGTATTACTAATGAGATACATAGCTGGACGCTAGTTGTCCAAGTCTGGTGAAACCAATAGGGAAATTCTCCAATTCTATAAGCATCCACAGTCACATAATTCATTATCTCACCACCAGAGTGCATCAATCTAGCAGAATTGGATAATCTTAGTTGCTTTTTATAAATGACTGCAGTTAGAAGTGACCTAACTTTCAGACCAATAAGTCTGGAGCGAAAATACCACTGCCTCTGTGACAAAGATTCTATGATCTTTGTAAAGAAAAGTGATATGGCCAATACAAAACCTTCATATTTGAAACTTTCATTACCCTCAGCAACCAATATAAAGGAATTCAGAAGCAGAGGACCACAAGAAAGAGTTAATACCTTGAGCAATGCAAAGAATCCTGACATTAAAATCTCTCTCAAGTGGCATAAAACTATTGTCCTCAAAATTGATGGTTGTGAAGATGGATCCTTCTGTTTCTGCTTGTTCAACTGGTCTAGAAACAGCAAATAACGGCTTTCTGCTTGGTCATCCTCCCGTAACTTGGGGATATCTACCTCTTGAAGTGCTTTCTCTTTACCCCTTTTCATCAATGAATTCAACCACCAAAATGACATCCTATTGAAGAAACCAGCTTTGGCAAACAGGGTTACATTGCTAATAGAATCGATTTTATTGGAGTCACCATTTAAAGGGGCATAAAGGCTTTTATCAATTTCTCTGTCCGTGTCCCTATAATTAGGTTCCTTATATGTGCATAATAGTAATAACATTGCCCCTGGAAAAGAGAGAACATCTAAAGCCAACTTAAGGGTCAGTTCTCTGCTTCTAATTGCATAAAACAATGACGAAGCACAGAAAATACCAGAAACCAAGAAGATTAACATAGAAAACATCCTTAACCACGGCCTTGGAAGTTGTTTCAGCTGAAGACTTATTGTTAACCCCACTATCAACAATGTCAATCCCTGAAAGAATTCTAGCAACCACCAATCAAGAGGCAAAGCAGTTTGGGTTTTCCTCAACTTCTCCTCTAAAACCCAAATGCCTAAGCACAAATGTACCAACCCAAGAGTACCATTGACTATGGCAGAAACTAGCTGCAGATTTGAATATCTTTGCACCCAGCTTAGACCCTCAACTGGTTTTGATGATAACTTCTGGATCATAATGAATAAGATCATCAGCAGCAGAAACACATCAATGCAAATGATCAACAAATGGTTGGTACATGCTGAAGGATCAATCAAGAACTTAAAATCATAACTACAAGGCTTTCCTCCTGTCTCTGAACAACCAGATTCCCCACAAAACATGCTCCAAAAACCTTCCATTTTCTTTGTCTTCTCTTTGCTAGCTGCTCAATATCTGGAGGAAAAAAAAACATAATGGGCACCAAAATTATGCCTTTGCTGAAAAAACTTGTCCTAAAACTTGGAAAATATCTAAGCCCAAAATTTGTCTATCAACAAGCTTCAGTAAAAGAAACCCACTCGAAAACATCCCTAAGTTGATTTTGAAATAGTAAAAAAAAAAAAATTATGCAACCATAAACAATAAGAAAAATAAAAAATTGAGTGTAAATTACAATCAATACTCAGATATTCTTACTCGAAAGAGAAATTAATTTGGTAATCCAAATTTTCATATACAGTTATCACCAACTACAAGGAGGAGGAGTTGACATGATCATTGCAAACCACAATGGGCAACACCGAATGACTATGCTTCTGTGAAGTAACTTGTCAGAGAAATTTCAATGCAACATGCAAAGCCAAAAAGGAACTGGTTCTAGAAGATTCTACAGCGCACATCAATGAATAATCATAGAAGAAACCCAAAAAAAAAAAGAAAAGGAAAAGCGATTAATGGAACTCGTAGACTATAGTTGATTAATTTTACTGGGACAGAGCAAAGCAGGAACCCGTTAATGGAAGAAGAAGGAATCACATCGCATAATAATAATAATATCATTACAGTAAAAGCGAAGAATAAAAAATGCGAGAATGAGGAAAACAAAAACATGACGAGTAAAGTAAACAAACCAGCATCACAGGAACGATGGGTGGCCAAAATTAATCGAAGACGCCAACGTAATTGTTATTTATCTGAATGCATGCGTGCGTCTTTTTGTTTCTTGGCTATGGCTTAGCAAAACCGACATGGATTTTCATCATTTGAATAACGCACAAAAACAAAACTTGGGTATTTCATTCTGAATTTGCTTCTTCTTCTTCTTATTCTTTTCGTTGCTTTATTAATATTGGGAAAGTGGTGTTTCTCAAAGACAACGAACGTAGGTGGACAACGTTTGTGTTTAGGGATTAGAAATGTGTCATCACTGGATGTGAAGAAGAAGAAGAAGAAGAAATGAGAGGAAGAAGGGAGTGGTGAATCGAAGTCATAGAGCTAAGTGCATAACCGAATATATAGATACGGCCACGATGCCGTCATGGCTCACGTCTCATGCTATGTCTTTTATGCATATACATCACATGTCTTTATGAATTTAATTGGTCTACATTTTCACTGAATCAGAAATCATGATTTAATGATTTTTAAGATGGTTAGGATAAGTATCGGATATTTTTAATGATATATCAATTTTTGATTGGTTACAGTATAAAAAATCTTTATACTGTGAGTATATATAAATTAAATCCTTATTTTATTATATATTTTATTTTTTAATATTAAATTAAATTTTAATTTTTTAGGTTAGTAATTAAATTTAATTTTGTGACAAGATATTATTTATTGGTACATGATATTTTTTCGATCTACTTCGAAGAGTATCTCATCGCCAACCTGAGACGGGGACTAATCTCTCGCGGTAGTTTGTTCGGCATCTTGATAGATAACATCCCTCCCAGCTGAGGTTTTTTCCATACCAATGGTCGAACCCAAGACCTTGATTAAGGAGGGAGAAGTCTTTAACCACTCACGTCAACCTCAATTAGTTTTATTGGTACATGATATCAATACACATACATTTGGGAAGTGTCCAGTTACTGAGGAACAGTAACCGGACATGTGTCTGCACTAGAAATTTTTGCCTTTTTCTTTTAAAAAAAATTTATTAATTTTTTTTATTTTTTTACGTTTATTTTTATTTTTTTTAAAAAAAAATAGTTTTTTTTATTTTTTTTACTTTTTTAAACTATTTTTTTATGTTTTCCTTAATTTTTGTTAATTTTTTTTTCTAATAATTTTTTTTGCTAATACTTTTTTTTTAATTTAACTTGTATACACTGACAGTGTAAATTTTTTTTACACTGTCAACCAATCATAAATTGGTAAACAGTAAAAGTAGAGTTGTCATGTTCTTGATGTTTTAATTTTTATGTATTTATATTTTAATGTATATATAATTTAATAGTTTAAAATTTAATATTTTATATATTTTTTAATATTTTTCGGTTGGAACAGAATCAAACCAAACCAATTTTAATTGGTTCGGATATTGTTATTGACTTTCTAAAGTTTATAATTTTTTTTGTTTTTAAATATTTTTAGTCAGGAAATGTAACAAAGCTATCGTGTTCTTCGAAAAAGTTTAGGGTCGTAAGACTCAAACCAATAATTCGATGAATTTAAAAATCCGATCCAATCAATTAAATTGGTTTTTTTTTCTCTTTTGTGTACGGCTCCGAATTGAACCAAACCCAATGATCATTAGTTCGGTTATTTTGGAACCGAACCAAATACTATATTTTAATATTTATATATATTTTAATATTCAATATGTATATCACTTTATCAATTGATAACTTTTCTTCTATTGTTCCTGTAACAGTAGAAGGAGTCGTCAACTGGTGGATTATTTGGGATTATTTAAATTTATTTATTTATTTTTTTAAACATATATTTTGTTGGTTTTAGCTACCGTGTTCTTCGAAAAAGTTTAGGGTCGTAAGACTCGAACCAATAATTCGATGAATTTGAAAATCCGAATCAACCAATTAAATTGATTCTTTTTTTTTCTGTTCGGCTCCGAATTGAACCAAACCCAATGGTCATTAGTTCGGTTATTTTTTCGTTTTTTTTCTAATACTTTTTTTAATTTAATTTGTATACACGGAGAGTGCAAAGTTTTTTTATATTGTCAACCAATCATAAACTGGCAAACAGTAAAAGTATAGTTTAAGGTCGTAAAACTCGAACCAATAATTCGATGAATTTGAAAATCCGAACAACCAATTAAATTGGTTCGTTTTTTTCTTTTTTGTGTACGGCTCCGAATTGAACCAAACTCAGTGGTCATTAGTTCGATTATTTTAGAACCGAACCAATTACTATATTTTAATATTTATATATATTTTAATATTTAATATCTATATCACTTTATTAATTGACAACTTTTCTTCTATTATTCCTGTAACAGTAGAAGGAGTTGCTAACCGAACAGAAACATTTAAAAACAAAAAAATTGTACACTTTAAAAAATAAACAACAAAATAATATAAAAATCCGAACCAATCAAAATTGGTTCGATTGGGTTTGGTTTGGACCTGAAAATATTAAAATATATATAAAATCAAAATATATATTAAAATATAAAATTATTAAATATAATAAATATTAAGTATCTATATATATATTGTAACATCTCTGGCTACTTTATGGATTGACAATTGTCCCCTTCCCAGGAGGTCACCCATCCCATAATTGCTCCAAGTCAAGCACGCTTAACTGTGGAGTTCTTAAGTGATGGGCTTCCGAAAAGAAGATGCATCTTGTTGGTATAGATAGTACCGATCAATTCATATAAGTCATCCTCAACCTTATAGTCCCATACCTACACAGTCTCAGGATCCCTCTTATTCGAGTGTGTAATCGGTTCATTCATGTGTCCCTCCGCCTATAAGCCTACTAGGAGTCGCTCCTTGTCCGTGCCTTTTTGCACCGACGACCACTCCCCGCCCTTGTCGGAACCCGGGTGTTACATATATAAATACTAAAATATAGTAATTAGTTTGGTTCCACAATTCCTGAACCTAATAACTGAACCGATGACCATTTGGTTTGGTTAGCAACTCCTTCTACTGTTATTCAGAAAGTTTAGCGGCGTAAACCCGAATGAATAATTCGATGAATCGATTCAATTAAATTGGTTTGTATGTTTTTTGTGTCCGGGTCTAAAACAAACCTGATGGTTATTGGTTCGGTTATCATGTTCAAGAATTTTGGAATCGAATTAATTATTATATTTTAGTATTTATATATATATATATATATATTAATACTTAATATTTATTATATTTCAATATAAATATTAATTATATATTGACATGATCCATGACTTCTTGATCCTTGTGCTAAACGATAGATAAGTAAATTATAATCATCATTGAAAATTGATTTTAAAATTATATAATAGATAAAAGAATAAAAAAATCTCATAAATATAATATGATTTATATTTCAACTCATATTTCAATAATACAACCTATATCACTTTTTTTAAAAAATCTTATAGATATTAAGAAAATAGGACCTTTATCTATCTTCAGTTGCTACCTGCTAGACTTATTAAGCAGACCCTACCAAAAAGAAGAAGAAATTATCATAATATTATCTAGACAAGACAGGTACGGCATCTTTGTCCCATTTTTTTTTTTATCTCGTAGTGTGTACTTTTTAAAAATATGATTTTTTTAAGTAATCACATGATTACTCACCAACTTCTAAGCCTGACGTATGGTTTAATGATTCATATTTGCTCATCTCTCTCTTATATAATGCATTCCTCTCACTTGACACGCCACACATACATATACATACACATACATATATATATATATATATATATTCTCCACATGTTATATATTTTTAATAATGTTTTATTTTTTTCATTTGTTGATTTTTCATAATTAATTAAAGTACGAGTAACGGGTGTGTAGGGATACTTAAGGACCCAACGAGTAGGGATATGGGTATTTAAGTTGTTATCTACACGGATATAAATCTGAATATGGGTAATTTTTTAAAATACAGGTATGAGGATGAGTATTATAGTATCTTATCCATACCCTACCTATTATCATTTATACTCTTTTCTTGAGTCGAGTGAACACACATACATGACGGCATGAAGCTGATTCGAGCGAAAAGTGAGACTAGCTGCCTTTGGAGCAGCTCAAGTGGTTTCCACTTTAGATAAATGATATAAAGAGATGAATGAGATTGAGATCCGAGATTTAAACCTTAACAAACGAGTAAAAAAACTAACATATCACTTGAGCTACATAATATAAAAAGATAAATGTGATGAAAATCCAAGATTCAAATCTTGATAAACAAAAAAAAAACTAACATAATAATTAATATACTAAAATTTTTCTATATAAAAAAAAAAAAGCTAGCTGCCTTCAACTCATCACTTGCTGGCTTTTTGACCAAACCGGGTTCCTTTTAGAAACTATTTACCAGTTTATGGTTATTCTGAAACTATTTACCAATGGGGGGTCGTTTTGGATACATGGCATATTTTATATTTTTTCAATCTGACAAGTCAAAGGCGCCACTGCAGATGGCGCCTTTAAAGGCGCCACTGCAGTTGGCGTCACCCATGCTTTTATTAAAAAAAAAAAAAAGTGGATGCGCCACTGCTGTTGGCGCATCTCACTTCCGCCCCCCCACCCCAAATTGACACGTCCCATGCTTTTATTAAAAAAAAAAAAAGTAAAAGTGGATGCGCCACTGCTTTTGACGCATCTCACTTCCACACACCACCCCCCCCCCCCCCAACAAACTGACACGTCCCCTCCCCACCCACAATTCCCTTCTACGTAACCCCCCCCTCAACCACCAATTCTCTAACACCTACACCCACCCCAATCCCCTTCAGACCTTCCCCCTCCCCATTCCCTACAAATACAAGGCCCCCCAACCCTAACCCATGCCATATGCATCAAGAAGGCAGCGTTTCAGTGGCAGCGTTTTAGTGGCAGTCCCTCTAAAAAATACAAAGAGCAGCTCTCTCTTCTTTAGTTCCTTTTTATATATAAATCTTAGTAAGAAATTTTATTTACTACTTGTGATATTATTTGTTACCTGTTATTAAGGTATTTTTTTATTATCTGTTATTTTAAATAGATACTTTATCATTAATGTAATTTTTACTCCATATACTTATAGTATACTTTTTTTTGTAGTGGTGTTCCTTTAAAATTGCATGTGACTGTGTTTTAATTCTGATAAGATAAAAAAAAATTTTATTACTGTAATAATTGATGAATATTTATTGGTATAAATTGTTTAAAATTTATTGCCCCGTGTAATATTATTTGATACTTTCTTTTAATTATTAACTTTATTTTTTTATTATAATATAACAGTAATATTACTTTTATTAGTATCGGTATTTATTATTAGTAATTGGTAATAAATATTATTTTGTAATATTATTATTAATAGTGATATTATTGTGTTATATTAATGTTATTTTTAAGTTTACATATTTAATATTAAATATGATGTTAATATTATTAATACCATTATTTGTATTTGTTGTTGTGTATTTTTAATATTGTTATCATTAGAACTTGTAAATTTATGGAGTAATTTTTATATATTTGATATTATTGTAGGGCAGACGTCATGAGTCAAGTTGCAGTACTTGTATACTCGAACGGGAGAGTCTTCGATGGACCAGAAGGAATTACATTTGAAGGGGATCAAGAAATTGTGCAAATAAAACATTGCATCCGGTACGAGCGTTTGAGGGCAAAGATTCCCTCTCGAAGGGTTGCAACCAAATCAAACAGTTTCAAAAATTGTGACAAGATATATGATATGTGGCAACCCGGCGAAATATATTCTTGTTGAAATTGCTGATGATCGAGATGTGGAGTGCATGCTGAATGGTTTAATCCAAAATCCCTGGATGTCGACACTTGAGTTGTACGCTGATGTTAATGTTGCGGGCACTTCAACTTTCCCTGTGCCGTCATTGGGTAGTAATTTCGAGCAGCGAAATGTGTCGGTAAACCTTGGGTCAAATGCAGATGACGAAGATGACGAAGATGAGGATTGGGCAAGCGAGATGGAGGGTGAGTCAGATGAAGATGATGATGAAGATGAAGATGATATACCAACATCAGGTTCATCGAACACCGAGGAGGAGGTTGAACAGGGTTCCAACATAGTTTTGTCCGCATTGGCGTCACCTGGAATTGTTGCAGCCCCGGTTTCATCGATGGCTCCTGGTGGTTTTGTTCAGCATCAAGCTGGTTGGTTTCCTCCAACAATTAATAATTTTATTCCAACATCATTATTATTAATTTTTATTTGTATAAATATTATTAATTTTACTCTAATTGGCAATTTATTCATTTTTACTCACTTATAGGTCAATCACATGGTGCATTTTTCAACTCATCCCCCCATTATAATTATATAAACTGGGAACATCCTGATCAGGAGATAGAATTTGAAGGCGTAGATGTTCCGGGATCGTGGAAAGTGGGTCAAGAATTGTATGTTGGCTTGCGATTTGATACTAAACAGGCGGTTCAAATGGCTGTTAAACATTATTCCATGAACGTTTATCAGGATTTCAAAGTTGTTGAATCTAAATCAACCAAGTATTATGTCCAGTGTTCAAATCATTTGACAGGATGCCCATGGAGGCTGAGGGCTATCTTGTCGAAAAAGTCACTAAAGTGGGAGGTTACAAAGTGGGGCGGTCAACATAGTTGTGTTAACCGGATGTTGTCGCAAGACCACACAAAGCTGGATTCTAACTTCGTATGCTCGTGCATACTAGGTACGATGATTACTAGTATGATAATTGTTTTTATTGTTAATTCCTAGTGTAATCTAACTTTATATTTAAATCGACTTCCTAGGTATGGTCCGAGAAGCGCCATCGGTGACTATCGCTTTGATACGCGAAAGAATTCTAAGTACTTACGGGTACAAGATATCTTACAGAAAAGCATGGAAAGCCAAACAAAAGGCCATAGTGAATGTATTTGGAGATTGGGATGAATCATATGCCATGCTACCTAGATGGTTACAACATATGCAGTTGTTTTCACCAGATTCATTTTACAAGATCAAGACCAACCTATATGTGGTGGGCAACCGTGTGAACAACCAATATCGCACGTTTCATCGTATTTTCTGGACGTTTAGACAATGTTGTGATGCATTTAATCACTGCAAACCAATAATACAGGTTGATGGCACATTTCTGTATGGTAAGTATCGTGGCACATTGTTGATTGCCACATCACAGGATGGAAACAATCATTTACTGTCGCTTGCTTTTGCTGTTGTGGAAGGAGAAACTTTAGATGCGTGGTCTTGGTTTTTGGGATTAATCCGGGAACATGTTACTAATAAGACCGGTATATGTCTGATCTCCGATCGGCACCAAAGCATTAAATCAGCCGTTTCGAATCCTCACCTTGGTCCGGACCTCCAAATGCTTATCATATATACTGTATTCGACATATTGCCAGTAATTTCAACCAGAGATTCAAGAATAAAAAGTTGAAGGAGGAACTGATGACTCTAGGTATGTCTTTTTCTCATTACATAATTTTTGTATTTATGTTTTCTTTAATAATATGGCGACCTAAAGAAGTTAACGTTTTTGTATAGGGTACACCGCATGCAAGATAAACTTCGATCGGAAGCTTGAGAAATTCCGTGAAACCAGTCCTGAAATACAAAGGTGGATTGATGGCATTAGGAAGGAGAAATGGTCACTGGCTTATGATGATGGTGGTCGTCGATTTGGACACATGACAACCAATTTGTCCGAATGCGTGAATAAAATTTTAAAGGGTGCTAGGAATCTGCCAATCACCGCTTTGGTTAAGTGTTCATATGGTAGGATCGTCGAGTATTTTGTTCAGCGGGGTGCGGAAGCAAGAGGCAAGCTTAGTTCTGGTCACCGATATTCTGACAAGGCAATGAAGAAGCTCCTGAAACATCAAGAAGATGCTTCTACGCATCAGGTCCGCCGATATGACACCCAGAATCTACGATTCGAGGTCGAAGAGGCTTTCAATCCGGTCACCCAGAGAGGGGGTCGTTGTTGGAGGGTTAACTTACAAACTAAATATTGTCAGTGTGGAAACTTTCAAGCATATCATTTGCCATGTTCACATGTCATTGCTGCTTGTGCGGCCATGATGCTCGACCATGATCAGTATGTCAACGATGTTTACAAATGGCACAGTATCATTAATGTTTAGGCTGCCCAGTGGTTTCCAATCGGAAATGAGGAAGAAATACCCGAGATACCACAGCCTTGGACCTTAGTTCCGGATGTATCGATGCTACGCCCAAAAGGGAGACCCAAGTCAACCCGCATTCGTAATGAGATGGACTGGGTAGAGTCACAACCGACCCAGCGCTGTGGATTGTGTAGGTCTCAGGGTCATAACCGGCGCCACTGCCCTCAACGAGCTGGAGGATCAGGAAGTGGAGGAGTTGGTATGGAAGAAAATATTTAGCTTACACCCTTTTATGTATGCTTTCCAATGCTTTGTTTTGCCAGATTCAAATGTTACGACATATAATTAGTATGTTTTGTTATAATAATACATGGCTGAAATTTCAAGACGAATCAACCACATTTCGAAACAAAATATCAATTAGATAATATTCTACATAATTACAATGCAGCTATAAGGTGACTACCGAGCGTGATCACCATCATGCTGAAAGGGAGACAAGATGCACTGTCGTTGTTTATCCCGAGCCTCACGACGTGGATTTCTTCCGACATTGGGCTCAACTTGAATATGCTGTTCACTTGCTGAGCTAGAGTCTAAACCGGCGGAGAAGTCGACGTTCAAGTCAATACCCACACCAACGTATCCATGAGAGTATATTGGGGTGTTTTGTATTTGCTCAATCATGGGAATGGGTGCTCCTGGTGTGTTAGCAGTCGGGTGATATGCGGGTGGTGTGAAGAACAAATTGGGTGAATTTGGATCAATAGGGGAATGAGTATGCATGAACGATGAGGAATGGGCAGGCATGGACGATGGTCCTGCCATGTCAGTATGAAAATACGTTGGAGCGGGTTCCTGTGAAAAGTCATGACCACGGTGGGCGCATAATAATATCCTTCTCCACGTGCTTCGGCATAGGCGGTGTGTAGAAATTATGTTGTTCCGGACGTTGTCTTCTCCTACCAAGAGACTAACCCTCCACTTATTGCTGCTGGCACACGTGCGAATCGGAGGAAGCGGTTCCACGGCTTGTGTGAGAGGTTACAGTGAGACAAGAGGTATAGTGATGCTATCCGCCTAGTCTGATGCCGCCATAATAGCTGCAAGCTCTTGATTAAGTTCAACAAACGTGAACTCTGGTTGACCCTCGGGAGTACTTAAGTAGTACAATCGCTCCATCCCATCAGCCTACAGCAAGGTTAATAACTATTAACAATAATTTATCAAACTATAAATCAACCAAAAAAACAATATGCTGGTAAACCATAACGTTACCGAAAATCCTCTGAGTGCACCTTCCCTGCCAACCCATCGTCGTGTCCTACGCAAGTACCACCGCATATACTCTGATTGCTTATTTAGGAGACCAATCTGTGGTTGATTATGACAAATCACCTTCACGTGTCTCTCATTCCAGAAACTAATGTCATCATCCAACATGAGTGACCAATTCTCGAAATGTTTGCCCCTAAGTGACAAAATCATGGCGATTTTCCTGGTTGGGCAGGTTCATTGGGTATATGTTGCTGCATGCCGAATTGACGCATCACACGATCCGGGTTGAACCCACTCGACAATGTTGAAGCATATCAAAGGAAGAACAACCCTCCATAAGTACATGGCTTCTAGACAGACCATGGGTAGGGTTGGCATCATCATGTCGTCGTAGGGACACCAGGTTATCTACCAACATGGAACAAATTATAGTAATTAAATTCATAAGATATAAACAACATAAATAATACAAAACATTCCTAATTTTTATTTTAAATGAAAATTTATACTTACATCGCGATGCTTCATTTTGTCAAATCGGTCACGATAATACGTCGAGTGGTGCATCCGCTGTTATAGGTAACCCCTGAACGCCACCTATCATTGTTTTAAAAAGGATTATCGGATCAAGTATATGCTACAAACAATGATGGCATTACGAATTTTACATGCCACTTACCGTGTACCGTATGGTGTCACCAAAAATCTCGTTGGTCAATCACGAGTCAGGAGCAATTGAAGGCATCCTTTCCCATGCCCATATTTGAACCAACGGCACGAACCTGCAAATCTCCTTCTTTTCATAATTCGTAGACTTGCACAACTCTCGATACAAGTAACCCAATACAGTCGAACCCCAGCTATACTGACCTGTTACTTCAAAATTCTCCAATAGTGGAAGATATCTCAGTGATACAAATGAACCGGAGTGATCCGGGAGCAATAGGTTCCCTATCAACCTGAGTATGTACGCTCGTGTATATACAATCCTCCACCATTCATTATCCTCCCATTGAGAGAAGTGCCCAAAATGATCTTCCAGCCACTTTAACTTTATTCTTGATCCTTTCATGTCAGAATCGTTAGGAACTCTGCCTAGCATTTCACCGACATATTCCTTCCAATGTTTATGAGTTGCACCAATAACAGCGGGACCGTTAATGCGTAGTCCACAGATAATAGCAACATCTTGCAGTGTGATGGTGCATTCTCCCCACGGCATGTGAAAGGTATGTGTCTCGGGTCTCCATCGCTCAACAAGAGCAGTAATCAAATTATGATCAAGCTGGGTTATATTTACTTGGGCTACCCCCAAGAAACCGGCTATTTGAAGATTATTTTTGACGGACTGGGAGATCCAAAACAAAGAGTATTAAATGACAATCCACGTCGAGCTCTAAGAACTCGATCAGGTTATCCGTTCCATACATGTTGGGAAACATGCTTTTCTTGCATGTTCAATAGTGAATCATCCACTGGGCCTGGGTTTATCAATCGTGCTCCTGATTGTGAGCTAGATGATGCCATATCTATCAGCTAACATTAAAAAAAATGTTACAGTTATATAGATTATATAATAAAATCTATTGAGTTGTATAATTAAGGAAAATTATAGTATCAATTAAGCCCCAATAAATACTGACATTGATGATAAATGTAATTAAAGTATCTATTTAAAACAACAAGAGACAATAAAAAAATACCAGTAATAACGAGTAGCAAGTAATTTCACAGGAGGCATAATAAAATTATTACCATTAACAATTTACACTAGTAAATTATTACTGTAGTAAAAAAAATTTATCTTATAAGAATTAAAATAAAGTCACATGCAATTTTAAAGGAACACCGCTACAAAACTAAATTATATTATAAGTATACGGAGTAACGACGACATTAATTATAAAGTATCTATTTAAAACTACAAGATGCAATAAAAAAATACCAGTAATAACGAGTAACAAATAATATCACAGGAGGCATAAAAAAAATAATACCAATAACAATTTACACCCATAAATATTCATCAATTATTACAATAGTAAAAAAAAATTTACCTTATAAGAATTAAAATAAAGTCACATACAATTTTAAAGGAACATCGCTACAAAAAAAAAATACTATAAGTATTGGGAGTCACGATGACATTAATGATAAAGTATCTATTTAAAACAACAAGATGCAATATAAAAAAATCGTAATAACGAGTATCAAATAATATCACAGGAGGCATAAAAAATAATTATAGCAATAACAATTTACACCAATAAATATTCAACAGTTATTACAGTAGTAAAAAAAAATTATCTTATCAGAATTAAAACACAGTCACATGCAATTTTAAAGGAACATCGCTACAAAAAAAAAATTATACTATAAGTATATGGAGTAAAGATTACATTAATGATAAAGTATCTATTTAAAATAACAGATAATAAAAAAATACCTTAATAACAGGTAACAAATAATATCACAAGTAGTAAATAAAATTTCTTACTAAGATTTATATATAAAGAAGGAACTAAAGAAGAGAGAGAGCTGCTCTTTGTATTTTTTAGAGGGATTGCTATTGAAACGCTGCTACTAAAATGCTGCTTTCTTGATGCATATGGCATGGGGGGGCTTGTATTTGTAGGGAATGGGAAGGGGGGGAGGTCTGAAGGGGATTGGGGTGGGTGTAGGTGTAGGTGTTAGAGAATTGGTGGGTGGGTGGGTGGGGGGGACGTAGAAGGGAATTGTGGGTGGGGAGGGGACGTGTCAGTTTGTGGGGTGGGGTGGGGGGAGTGAGATGCGCCAAAAGCAGTGGCGCATCCACTTTTACTACTTTTTTTTTTTTTTTAATAAAAGCATGGGACGTGTCAGTTTGGGGTTGGGGGGCAGAAGTGAGATGCGCCAACAGCAGTGGCGCATCCATTTTTTTTTTTTTTTAATAAAAGCATGGGTGACGCCAACCGCATGGCGCGCTTTAAAGTCTTGCATCCGAGCTGGCGCTGACTTGTCAGATTGAAAAAATATAAAATATGCCACGTATCCAAAACGACCTCCCATTGATAAATAGTTTCAGAATAACCCTAAACTGGTAAATAATTTCTAAAAGGAATCCAGTTTGGTCAAAAAGCTTCAGTTGCTTGTGCGTGTACTTTTATTCCGGCTAAACTACAGTGAGTCCAGTCCCTATTCCTCAACTTCAACCATAGGCAGCGACATTCTCATTTGTTCTCTGTCTTCTCTCTTTCAAGTGGAAAAATGGTCCTCAGCAGTCAGCAAACTCCACGTACAGTCACATTAGGAGGAGGAGCAGATTTCCCGGCCAACCACAAGTTGAGTGGATTCAGCAGTGTCAGTGTACTATGATAATTCTTTTCAATATGTTTTTTAGATTTTTATTTTTCTGTAGTTAGCTTTATGATAATTTTTTTGATCATGCTAACTAGTGTTATTAAATTACTGATTAAGAACTGAAAAATAAGTTTTTATTAAAAAAATAAATATATTATTTTTAAATATTAAATATATTAATTCTCAATAAATAATTTTAATTATTTAACCAATGTACGTATAACATTAGTAGTATTCTCCTAATTTTTATCTGAAAAGTTTTAATAAAAATAGAAAAAAAATTGTGTGGTAAACAAATTGATAAATCTAATTATAAAATGAATTATAATAACTCAATTCTTTTAACAGATATATGAAAAAAAATCAAACGATAAAAGGACGAACTAAATGGCATCTATTTTCGAGTATTTGTGTACCTTTGTACAAAAACATTCTGTACCAATTAGCAATTTTCTCAAATTAAAGAAAACAACAAAGAAAAGACTAAAACAACACAAGAATCAAGAAAGATCAAAACATTAGAAATAAAAATATGGTAAAATAGGTAGATGATCAATAGTTTTTGTTTTTTATATCGATCCTATAAGTTTTTTTTTTCCTTTCAAATTGACGGCATTAATTATTTCATTTAATTTTGATCTAATGCCATCAGTTTTGACCCGATATGACTATCACGTTAATCTGACACATGATTTTTGGTCTGACTCCGTAAAATCGAAACTAACAAAAAAAATAATGTAGAAATGAAAAGGATTAACATGAAAACAAAATACAATGAATATGACCGATTTGAAAAAAACTAAAATCTATAGAATCAATATAAAAAAAAAATATTGAATCACTATCAATTTTACCTAAAAATAAAAGAGGAGGCACGACATCGAAGAAGCATAGGAGCGGCACAGTATAAAGGAACTGGGAACACAAGGACTTGTCAAAAAGTCATGATTCAAAACCCATATTACTGTCATAATAGCGAGATACAGACCATTAGCAACAAAAAGATAATGAAAAATTACACTTATTTGTAAGACAACATAATGAATATGTCTTCGTCATGCTCTCTTTCACTGTCTCGTGACATTCATCATAGACCTCGTGAGTTTTCCACAAACTTTTTAGTTTTTCAATATAATGGAGTTTTCAGCGAGAAACGTAACCTCAACCTTCACCCCAAGTGCAGGCCAGCCACGAAGAACAATTCCGCTTTGTCTCTTCGGCAATGATTGTGACTCGTGAGAAGCTCGCGTCTGGTAGTGGAGGACTGACATACATACACGTAATTGCACAACAACTATGTGAATCTGTTTTTAACTTACTAAATAAATAAAAGCATGCTTCAATTTATTGTGTGGGGAAAATTGTTTATTTTTTATGTAGCAACGTCTACACTAATATCCACCTGTAGTTTCTAGGACATTCCATTGTTTTTTATATACCATTAGGACCTGAACGATTCTGATGGGGATTTGTGATGGTAATTTAGTTTTTTAATAACATAAATGATATTTGGACAATTGAACTTGTCCAGATACGAGTGTCCCATATTGTCATTGTATTTAGATGTGAGAATAAAATTACTTTTTAATAATTGGTGTTCCGTCCGAATATCTCAAGCAAGAGATACTCGTTCGGTGAGATTCTGTGGGAGTGTTTTTGGAATAGCTTGATAGAGTTGGTATTCTGCTCCTATCTATCCCAAGTGGGAATCAAAGCAACGTAGTTCTAAGTGAGGGGGTTGATCTCCTATTTATAGAGATTTTTAGGTATAACAGTTTTAGTTGGACTGTTGCTGAGATCGTTTCTATCTGATAAGATTATGTTGTTATCGTAACTAGATAAGGATAAGGTTCCGAGTTATTCGGAGAGATATTTGTGTAATCGAGTAAGATGTTTGACCAAGTCAGTTATGACTGGATTGCACGGGACCGAGATGTTTTCGTCCGCGGTCTATGATGGGATAGGTCCGAGTATTTATCAACGGCCAACAAGTGCATTAACAGGTCATCGGCTTTGGAGGAATATAGGCCAAGGCCCATTTACAGGAGTAAGCTTGGTCGACCCGGCCTTATATTTTCGGTCAGTACACAAGCCCCCCGAGCTCCGAGCTTAAATAAGCGAAAGAGCTGACAAGTATCAAACCGAGCTTATACTTCGGCCGCATAGACTTTCTTCCTTCTGTGTTTCAAAGTGTCATTTCAACTGACAATGTTCCTTCTCCCCTCCCCCCTCTTTTTTTGTCAGAGAAGGTAATCATTCCCCTTCATCCTTCTGTTGCACGTTATAGGTGAGTAGCCCTAGAGTTCCGCGCTCATTTAATGAGGGAGGAAAATTAAAAGTCGCACCCTTTTCCTTCTTTTATTTAAAGGAACGTGAACCGTTGATTGTGAACCTTCATCAACGGTTGGCGTCTTTCTTTTATAAATATCTCTTCTAATTCCACCTTGTTCTTCCTCGTCCATTATCTTCTTTCGCTCTTCAACTCTGTTCTTCGAGTTTCTGCGATCGTTTTTCTGCCTTCCGTTCTTCAGGTACGCCCAGCCTTCTTCCTTCTTTCGTGTTTCTAAGTTTTATTTCTTGCTTCCGGATATGAGTTCATCTGAGTCTATTGAGTCGAACACTTCGCCTCTGGTGGAACGCGAGATTTCTCCCATTGGGGGTTCTCCTCCAATTCTTCTGTTCCTTCACAGGAACTAAACGTCGGTCAGGTAAGGTCGTCCTCTTCCGGGTCGTCTTCTTCTGGGTCTGGTTCTCCCTCCCCCCAAATTTCCAAACCCAAAGCACGCAAACGACGCCAAAGGGTTCCTAAAGACCCTATTCCCGATATTACCCTTCCTGGGTATACCTGGGTTAAGGGCGAAGTTGGGGTTTATTTTTCTAGCTATCAATCTTCGGATTCAATCACTCGTCTTCGGTCTGAGATTACTATCTCGGCATCTGGCGACGAGTCCGAGTTCATCTGTTCTCCTTGCTCGGGTAACGAGTATGTTTTCCTAAGCGCTCATCCTTCCGAGCCTTTTTTTACATATATGTATAAAACATTTTTTTCTCAGCTGCGTGTGTCTCTCCCCTTTACTGAGTTTGAGTGTGACGTTCTGAGAACCATGAATGTCGCTCCTACTCAGCTTCATCCTAACAGTTGGGCTTCTTTAAAAGCCTTTCAAAGTCTCTATCAATACATCGGGATGGAGCCTACCACCCCTAAATTTCTGTACTTTTACCAAACAAGGTTTGGCACGAAAACTGGGTGGATCTCCCTCAATGGGCTGAACCGAAGAGGACTGATTAGTTTGTATACATCATCGTATAAAAACTTCAAAGTTGACTTCTTCTGAGTTCGCCCCTCGGATTCTCACCTTTCCTTCTTTTTTGATGAAAGCGGATGTGCCAGGTTTCCTTTGTACTGACAATCGTCCCCTACCAAATTTGTTGGCTTTGAATACGAATCCCTTCCTACCGAGGATAAGCGGGATATAGATATCTTAGAAAAACTTCCTCGGCCTCTCCATTGTGGACGTCTTCTGAAACTCCCCTTTTCATCCACTCCAAGAGCCGATTTTAAAAGTAAGTGTTCGGTTTTTTAGTTTTTAAATCTTTTTTGTACGTGTTCTTGTACTAACAACTTTCTTTTTTTGGCAGTTATTATGGGGAAATTCGACTTTTCAAAGCTTTTGAGATCTGCCCCGAAGGAGGGTCCTTCAACGACCGAGAAGCAGAAGAAGAAAAGAGTTTCTTCGGCCGCTGCCAAGGGGACTTCATCGTCTGCCCCTCAAAAAAGAAAAAGGGTGGAGATGGTAATTGATGCCGAAGATTCTTCCCCTCCTCGCCCCAGTCCCAAACGTCCTACCACACATGAGGCGGGTGCTGAAGAGCGAAAGGAGCAACCTCCTCTTCCTGCCGACTTGAAGTGGTATAACACTTCTTTGAAGGCAGGAACCTCGTCTCTCTGGAGCGATGACTTCAACCCCTTCTCTTCTTTTGACTCGCATTTCCTGAAAGCTGCCGATCTCCGCTTAATTAAGCAGCATGGGGCTGAGTCTAGTATGGAGGCCCTCTCAGTCTACTGTATCCGAGCTGCTGCTTTGGCCCGCTTGTGTAGCCGAGAATTGACAGAGACTGAGAGAAAGTCCTATCTCTTGGAGGCAGAGTTTGCTTCTATCGAGAAGCTGAAGGGGGATCTCGCCCAGATTTCCTCGGAGCGCGATGAGCTGGCCCAAACCAATAGTCTCCTGACTACTACCATCGCCGAGCTTAATGGTCAGAACTCCGAGTTGAACTCCCAAGTAAAATTAGCTGAGGAGGATAAAGCTCGTGCTGAAGAGGATAAAGCTCGTGCTGAGGAGGAGCTCAAGGAGGCTCAAGCTGTAATTGAACAACTTAGAGCCGACTTGAATGCCGAGACTAAGGCAAGATGGAGGTTCAGGAAGATTTGAAAGAGGCCACCAATTGCATCCTTGAGGAGCATCGGGCAGGTTTCGCAAAGGCCATCGCTCAGATTCAAATTCTCGCTCTGGGGATTGACATCTCGGGTACTGATGTAAATAAAGAGGTACAAAATGGGGAACTTGTTCCCATTATTCCCGAAGAGGAGGAGGGGGGGGGGGGGAGATTCTCCCAAGGACCACGTCGGTGCCGAAGATAACCATAGGGATGAGTAACTGTATTTTTGTTTTTCATACCCTTGTAATGGGTTTTCCCTTTGTAATCCTTGTTGACTCAATGAAAACTCTTCCAGCATTTTGATGACTTCCTCTTCCTCTTATAGAGTTTGTTCGGCCGAGATATTCTTCGAATACTTCGAGTAAGACCGAAATATTTTTATATTCCGACGTTGTTCGTATTGCGTGCTCGACTATTTAAACAAGGCTTCGACTAGGGCCGGGATATTTCGTCGTTCGTAACAAAAACGACTGGTTGTTATCAAATGCCAAATGCATGATTCACGTTTCATATATGCGTTCACACGTTATGTGCCTTGGAAATTCCAGTAGGTTCATGCAATTACTGTTTTTTGCTAAGTTTCGAGATTTATTTTTTCAATAAACCTTTTCCCAGCGCATATCTCCTCTTTCCAACGCTTTTTCCCCCTTATAAATAGGGCTGTTTGTTTGCTTTGCTTATTCATTCTTCATCTTTTCGACCAGCGAAGTTCGTCCTCCTTTGATCCGAGTAATTCTCTTCATGATATTGCTAGGGGTTTACGTTCCTCTCTCCCAGTTAACATCCTTTTTTGAGCTTTATAGCTGCCAAAAAGGGTGTAATTGGGAGATGGGATCCAGAATCCCTTTCGTGATTTAATCCTTTTAAAAAGGATGTTAACTAGGAGAATAGTAGTTTTCGGGAGTGGAGAATGGGGTATCAACCATCTCCTCCCGAAGCTGGCCGAGCGCCTCATCATCCAGCTTTCTCAGGGGAAGTGATTACTTCCTTGACCCAGAATGTTCTGGCCACTTGGTCTTGCTCCAGTTCCGAGGATTTTGAGGTCGGCTCGACCTTATTTTCTATTTCAGATTTGTATTTTTAAGGCTCGAACTCGGCCTTATTTTTGATCTCAGCGTTGTAATTAAGTTGTAATACTTTTTAATACTTGAATTCCGCCTTGTTTTCTATTCCAGCATTGTACTCGGTTTCCTTAATAATTCCATGGTTCATATTTGGCCTTTGGATTCCAACTTTGTTCTTTTTTAATTGATGCTCGTATTCGATTTCTCTTAACAATTTTAATGTTCGAACTCGGCTTCAACAATTTAATAGCTCGAACTCGTCTTGTAGGCTCAAACTTGGCCTTAAACAATTTAATGGCTCGTACTCGGCCTTTAGGCTCAAACTTAGCCTTAAACAATTTAATGGCTCGTACTCGGCCTTTAGGCTCAAACTTGGCCTTGAACAATTTGATGGCTCGTACTCGGCATTTAGGCTCAAACTTGGCCTCAACAATTTAATGGCTCGTACTCGGCCTTTTGGCTCAAACTTGGCCTTAAACAATTTGATGGCTCGTACTCAGTCTTTTGGCTCAACACTTTAAATATTCGCGGAATAATAGTGAATACATCGGCAAAATAAGAAAATCGACCAATGTTCATAATAAATTCTTTATTGGATAGAAGAAAAGTCTGCAGTGTGCCTCGTTAAAACCTTCTCGGTCAAAACCCTTTTTTGGGATAAAATACCGAGGTAGGAAAGAGTACATCACCAGACTATATACATCAACTGTAATAAAATTTCAAATGAGAAGCATTTCATGTTCTCGGGATAGATTTCCCTGACAATTCTTCTAATTTGTATGCTCCGTTTCCCAAGTTTTCTACTACTCGGAATGGTCCTCCCCAATTCGCTGCTAGCTTGCCCTCGGTATGATCTTTTCTTGCTTCTCCTTGCATTCTTAGCACCAGGTCCCCGTGCACGAAACTCCTCGATTTTAGCTTTGAATTATACCTCCGAGTAGCTCTTCGTTTGCAGGCTTCCTCTCTGATTTTAGCCTCTTCTCTGATCTCCTCCACCAAGTCAAGTTCGACCCTTAGGTTGCTTTCATTCTCATTCTGCTCATATTGCATTCACCAAAAAGACGGCTCATCGACCTCAACAGGGATCATGGCATCCATTCCGTACGTCAGCCTGAAGGGTGTTTCTTGAGTAGTGGACTGTGGCGTGCAGTGGTAGGCCCAAAGAATACTCGGCAATTCTTCTGCCCAAGCTCCTTTAGCCCTTCCCACTCTCTACTTCAGCTCTCCGAGAATGACTTTGTTGGCTGCCTCGGCTTGTCCGTTGGTTTGGGGGTGTTCCACCGATGTGACGTGATGTTTAATACCGAGATTGACATAGAATTCTCGCAATGATTTATCTATAAACTGCCTTCCATTATCGCTGACAATTGCGAAGGGAATTCCATGCCTGCAGATGATATTTTTCCAAACGAACTTTTGTACCTTCTGGGCAGTAATTTTTGCCAAAGGTTCTGCTTCAATCCATTTTATAAAGTAGTCTACCCCTACCAAAAGAATTTTGACTTGACCTTTGGTTATGGGGAATGGTCCAAGTATGTCCATCCCCCACATAGTAAAGGGCCAAGGCGAGTTCAATGTGTGAAGTTCTTCGGGCGGGGCACGACTTATATTGGCAAATCTTTGACATTCATCACATTGTTTCGTCCACTCGATACAATCTGCTCGGATGGTAGGCCAATAGTATCCTGCTCGGACTACCTTGGAGGCCATCGATCTGCCCCCACAGTGAAAACCACAGATTCCTTTGTGAACCTTTTCCATTACATACTTTGATTGGGCTTTAGTTAGACACTTCAACATCGGTGCCGAGAATCCCCTTTTATACAACTTTCCAGAAATAATAGCAAAATGACTCGCCCTAAGCCTGATTTTTCTGGCCTCGGCCTGATCTGGGGGCAAAGTACCTGAGGATAAATATTCCCATATGGGTGTCATCCATTCTCGGTCGGCTGGTTCATTAGCCATCACCTCTCCAAGTGTAATACTCAGTTCATTAATTGTTTCCTGAATAACTGTCTTAAGCTGGCCTGACCTCTTCGTGCTGGCCAATTTTGACAGTAGATTAGCCCGAGTATTTTCTTCCCTGGGAATGTGTTCAATAGCAAATTTCCCAAAATTGGAAATTAACTAATTTACTTTACATAAATACTTGGTAAGTTGAGGTTCTTTCGTTTGGTATTATCCAGAGATTTGACCTATGACCAGCTGTGAATCACTTCGGCATCTAACAGCTTTTGCTCCCATTTCCCTAGCCAACATTAACCCTGCTATCAAGGCTTCGTATTCAGCTTGGTTGTTTGAGGTTTTGAACTCAAACTTTAATGATTGCTCTAGGATTAGCTCTCCCGGACCCTCCAGTATTGCCCCAGCTCCACTACCTTTGACATTCGAGGATCCATCCACATATAAATTCCACCATAAATCTTCGATGAATCGGCAAGGATTGAGCTCGGCTACGAAGTCAGAGATACATTGAGCTTTCAGGGGACCTCTCAACTCGTACTTGAGGCCAAACTCGGATAATTCCACCGACCAAGCAATCATGCGGCCTGCCAACTCAGGCTTTTTGAGAATTTGCTTAATAGGGTGATCAGTTTTGACAATCACCTGGTGACTCTGGAAATATGGACGCAATCGCCGAGCTGTAGTTACAAGGGCTAAAACTATCTTTTCTATGACTTGATACCGAGTTTCAGCGTCATGAAGAACTCTGCTGATGAAATACACCGGCATTTGTGTTTTCTCTACTTCTTGCACAATGACCGCACTGATGGCGTACTCGGTGGCTGACAGGTATAAATACAACTCTTTCCCTGGGATAGGTCGAGTTAATATTGGCGGTGAAGATAGAAAGGTCTTAAAGTCAACAAAGGCCTTCTCGCATTCCTCAGTCCACGCGAAAGTTTGAGGTTTCTTCAATAATTTAAAGAAAGGTCGAGCTTTCTCTACAGATCTGGGGAGAAACCGAGATAATGATGCTAGTCGCCCTGCAAGCCGCTGCACTTCTTTAACATTTTGTGGACTTCGCATCTCAATCACAGCTCGGCATTTGTCCGGATTGGCTTCGATTCCCCGGTGTGTCAACATAAAACTGAGGAATTTTCCGCCTTGGACACCAAAAACACACTTTTCTGGATTCAGTCTCATATTGTACTTTCTTAATTGCTCAAAAATTTCTTCCAAATCCCTCGGATGATTGTTGTGGTCATCGGATTTTACAACCATATCATCAACGTAAACCTCCATGTTCTTCCAGATCTGTTCTTCAAACACTTTGTCCATGAGCCTTTGATAGGTTGCCCCAACATTTTTTAATCCGAATGGCATTACTCGGTAACAATAGTTTGAGCCTTCGGTTATAAAAGCTGTTTTTTCCTCGTCTGGGGGATACATTCGTATCTGATTGTAGCCCGAGTATGCATCCAAGAAGCTCAAAATTCTGTACCCGGAAGCACCATCCACCAACCTGTCGATACTTGGTAAAGGATAGGAATCCTTTGGACAAGCTTTGTTTAAGTCTGTATAATCAGTGCACATTCGCCACTTGTCGTTTACTTTTTTAACCAGCACCACGTTGGCCAGCCAAGTAGTGTATTCTATTTCTCGAATAAAGTTGGCTTTAACCAATTTTGCTATTTCTTCTTCTACCACTTTTCTTCTTTCCTCACCAAGTCTCCTTTTCCGCTGAGCTACCGGTTTTGCCTCGGGGCAGATTGCCAGTTTGTGACATAAGAAATTGGGGTCAATCCCCGGCATATCTGATGTTACCCAGGCGAACAAATCGGCGTTGCTCCGGAGTACTTCCATTATCTTTTTCTTTTAAATTCGACTCGAGTTGACCTCCTAGTTTAGTGCACTGATCGGGCTGTGATCCAAGCTGGAATTCTTCCAACTCCTCGATGGGTTGTGGCCGTTGTTCCTGCATGTCCATCCTCGGATCTAGTTCTACAGAACTAACCGAGTTTACAGACTCGTCTTTTCCTCTTTCTGGTGTTTCTTCAGGTATAGGTTTGAGTTTGCTCACACGCAAACTATCTGCATATCACTGTCTGGCCATTTTTTGATCAGCCCGGATAGTAATGTCTCCCGAGTTGGAAGGAAACTTCATAGTAAGATGGGGAGTAGAGACCACGGCTCCCAACTCGTTCAAGGATGGTCTTCCAATCAAGATATTGTACGATGTTACTGCATTAACCAACACGTACCTGACCAGAATGGTTTTGGACGTTGTGCTATCTCCAAAAGTAGTTAGGAGGTCTATGTATCCTCGGGTGTCCACATGTTTTCCAGCAAAACCGACGAGTTTACTGTCGTATGACTGAATAGATTTTTCTGGGATCCCGAGCTTCTGAAATGTTGAATAATATAGAATATCAGCTGAGCTTCCCTGGTCGACGAGAGTTCTCTTGACGGAGAAGTTGGCCAATTGCACAGTGATTACCATTGGGTCGTCCTGATTAGGATCCACACCCAAGAAGTCTTCATCGGAGAAAATAATCGGCGGGGAAGTTCTCGGGGGTTTGCCAACTACCGAGTTTACAGTCCGAATAGCCCGCAGGTGTTTTCTCCGGGCTGAGTTCGTTGTGCCCCCTCCCTCAAATCCACCTGAAATAATATTTATTCCACCTCGGACAGTATTATCCTCCACCCTCCTTTCATTCTGCTCTTCCCTATTTTCTCTTTTTTCATCATTTTGCCGACCACCACCCCTTCCCGGGTTTTGGCCTCCTCCTCCTCCTCTTCTTCCTCTACTACGCCCTTCACCATTGTTGTGACTTCTCTGAACGAAATTATTCAGATGACCAGCTTGCACTAGCTGTTCAATCTTGTCACGCAAGACCCAGCACTCCTCGGTGGTATGCCCGTAGTTACGATGGTACCGATAATGCTTCTGTCGATCAGCATTCTCGGGCGTGTGACCACGGTTGGGGAGTGGCAAAAGTTCTGCATTGTATGCTTCCTCAAACACCCGAGCTCGATTGGTGTTGAGGGGGGGTATAGTGCTCATACTTTGGCCCCCTATACGAATGCTCGGATGTCTTTTTGAATCTCTGCTTGTCACCTCCAGCCCTCCTCCTCTATTTCCCCTCTCGTCTATCAGAATCGTCGGTTCTTTCTCTCTTCTTAGACTCTTCTATTTCTTCCATATTAATGAATCCGGCAGCTTTTCTTCTCAACTCATCCAAGCTGGATGGAGGCTTCCGAGCTAGATGTCTGGCGAAAGGGCCGGGTTGTAATCCGATCAAGATACTATGCAGTGCGACATCGGCACTGAGATTCGGGATCAGAACGGTCTCTTTGCTGAACCTAGCCATAAAACCACGCAGAGACTCGTTTTTTTCTTGCTTAAAATTTACCAACGAGGCCGAGGTTTTTTGATGAGCTCGGCTCGTGGCAAACTGAGCATTGAATTTAATCATAAGCGTGTCAAAGGAGTCAATTGACACTGGCGGTAGCTGGGTATACCAGCTTAACGCAGCGTCTTTCAGAGTAGTAGGGAAGACTTTACACATAACAGCATCATCATTGGTAAAGAGGTATATTTGGGTGGTAAAATCATCTAAATGACGTTCCGGATCCGTGGTGCCATCATACATGTCAATGTTTATTGGTTTGTAATTGGCTGGTAGAGGAACCTCCATGATGGCGTCAGTGAAGGGATGTCTCGGCTTCCGCACGCCAGCCCTTTCATTAGGCCTATTTACTTGAAGTGAAAGTTCAGCGGCCTGCCTAGGAAATTCCTCCTCGCCTCTTCGGTCAACATGATGAGAAACACGGGGTTGTGGGATTCCTTTTTCTCTGTGCGTGTTTCTGGATCCTTCATTCTCAGCTGTCTGGCGCTCCCTCTCATGAGGAGAGGAGGCAGATCTTTCTCTGCTTTGTTCTCGTTCACGACGGCTGTTCTGCCGACTAATCTCTTCATTCTCCCTTCTCAGCATTGCCACCTGCGCGAGAAGTTCTTGAATGATAGGATTGTCGGTCGTCGTCGCTGGGTTTAGGGATCGTTCTCCATTATCCCCATTGTTGGTGTTCTCCAGCCCCTCTCTCCTGCCGTTCCCGCGCTCCTTGTCCTCACCATTGTTTGTAGTATGGGAAAATTTTGCTTCGATTCCCACAGACAGTGCCAATGTTCCGTCCGAATATCTCAAGCAAGAGATACCCGTCCGGTGAGATTTTGTGGGAGTGTTTTTGGAATAGCTTGACAGAATTGATATTCTGCTCCTTCGTATCCCAAGTGGGAATCAAAGCAACGTAGTTCTAAGTGAGAGGGTTGATCCCCTATTTATAGAGATTTTTAGGTATAACAGTTTTAGTTGGACTGTTACTGAGATCGTTTCTATCTGATAAGATTATGTTGTTATCGTAACTAGATAAGGATAAGGTTCCGAGTTATTCGGAGAGATATTTGCGTAATCGAGTAAGATGTTTGACCAAGTCAGTTATGACTGGATTGCACGGGACCGAGATGTCTTCGTCCGCGGTCTATGATGGGATAGGTCCGAGTATTTATCCTCGGGTAACAAGTGCATTAACAGGTCTTCGGCTTTGGAGGAGTATGGGCCAAGGCCCATTTACCGGAGTAAGCTTGGTCGACCCGACCTTATATTTTCGGTCAGTACAATTGGTATCCATTCTCTTAACTTGTGATCGTGGCCTAACAATTTGTCTTTGTTTGTCTTTCTCTTAACATGGCTAAAATAATGTGAGGTCAGAGAGTAAGAATAAGATATTGGAGTTTATGAATCTTGTGATAGGAACAAATAGAATGTGAGAGATTTTCAAAATTCATAAAATATTAAATGTGATCAACGGTCAAATAAATACATACCATGTTGTTAATTTAGTACAATGTGACCGTTTTATTTTAAACCTTAAGGAGCACGGGTTCGAACTCGGCTCTGTGAGGGAAGGGACGCATCCGCTGGCCACTAGGCCAATTGATGTCTTATGTCAGTTAATGAACGTTAATACTACTTATGTATCAAATTTGACCGTTTGTGGAACTTTTGAAGAGTTGTTTTCTTTCACCAAGTGACATGAGTTGGTCTATAAATAGAACCATCTGCATGCAATAATTGACACGAAAAACTCATAATCTCTCAACCATTCTTCACTCCAAATCACTTTCTTTTCTCCCTTATGCGCAAAGAGAGTTAAGGAGACTATTGGTATGTAAACTGCCATTGTCGATACGCTTGGCTTAGGGTGTGCAAACCAAACCAAGGTTCTCCATTGTATCCTGAAGGGGATTCTCCAGTTACACCTGTTGCATCCAATCTACGAGGAGAGATTGGTGGTGGCGAATCGAACCTAAAGCCTAGTGTCCTCACACGCCTTGGAGATTACGCGTTACCATTATTTTCTTCTTCTTTGTTGCAGATCCATACCCCATTTTTTAACAATCTTTAGGTTCGATTTCTGTAATAATGGCTGCAACGTTGAAGGAGATGATTTCTGAGTTTATGAAACTTGAGAGGTTCGAAGGCGGAAACTTTCATCGTTGGCAAAAGAAGATGCACTTCCTTCTTACAACATTGAAGGTGGCCTATGTGTTGAACACACCAAGACCATAGGAAAGAGAAGATGAGACCATCAATGAGACTCGTGAGAGGAACAAGTGGGTTAATGATGACTACATTTGCAAGGGCCATATTTTGAATGGCATGACCAACTCATTGTTCGATGTGTATCAAAACGTGGGATCCTCCAAAGAACTATGGGAGAAACTTGAGGCAAGATACATGATGGAGGATGCAACAAGTAAGAAATTTCTTGTTAGTCGTTTTAATAATTATAAAATGGTTGATGGTATGCCTATCATGGAACAAATGCATGAAATTTAACGTATTCTCAATAACTACAAACAACATAATATGCACATGGATGAAACCATCATTGTCTCCTCAATCATTGACAAACTTCCTCCTTCATGGAAAGACTTTAAAAGAAGTCTTAAACATTGGAAAGATGACATTTCTCTTGAACAATTGGGTAATCACCTTCGTTTAGAAGAAGAGTATCGTAAACAAGATGATACTAAAGAACATTCTGTTCATGAGAAGGTGCATGTAGTAGAGGAAGGGAAATCTGGTAAGTCCTCTAAAAAGAGGAATCAAGATTTTGGAACATCTCATGAAAACAATAATGAGAATGACTACAAGAAAAATAAAAAGAAAAATGGTCGTTTCTATTGTGGAAAAGCAGGACATTTCAAGAGGAATTGTCGTCTCCTGAAAAAGGAAAAAGAGAAGGAATCTAGTGCAACAAAGGACAATCTTGTTGCTGTCATTTCCGAAATCAACATGATAGAAGATGTTGGATCATGGTGGATTAACTCCGGTGCAACTCGCCATGTGTGTAAGAACAAGGATCTCTTCAAGACAATTAATGAAGAAGATGGAACCGTTCTATATATGGGAACTGCATCAACTGTCCAAGTTAAAGGCAAAGGGACGGTGGAACTAGAATTCACTTCAGGAAAAGTAGTCACTCTTACAGATGTTTATTATGTACCAGATGTTAGGAAGAATTTAATTTATGTACCGTTACTTAATAAGTACGGGTTCAAATGTGTATTTGAGGGAGACAAGTTTATCCTCTCTAAGGGAGGAATGTTTGTAGGCAAGGGATACCTTTGTGAGAATATGTTCAAACTCAATATTATTAATGACAATGGATTTATTTATGCTTATATTGTTGAGTCTTGTAATTTATGGCATTCTCGTTTAGGACATGTTAATTTTAGGAAAATGGATGAAATGATGAATTCATGTTTAATTCCTAAAACAAGTAGGATTTCTGATGCATGTACAACTTGTATGCTAACTAAGATAACTAGATTTCCTTTTCCTAGAGTTGAAAGAAGTTCTAAAGTGTTAGATTTAATTCATTCTGATGTATGTGATTTACATGGTTGGCCCACTATAGGTGGTAAAAAATATTTTGTGACATTCATAGATGATTGTACTAGATATTGCTATGTATATTTAATGCATTCAAAGGATGAAGTGTTAGATAAATTTAAGATATTTAAAACAGAAGTAGAACTTCAACATGAAACATTTATTAAATGTTGTAGGAGTGATAGAGGAGGAGAGTTCTATAACCCTAGTTACTTTGAGTCTATTGGAATAATTCACCAAAAAACCGCACCTTATTCCCCACAACAAAATGGCATAGCTGAAAGGAAAAATAGGGTATAAGAAGAAATGGTAAATGCAATAATACATTTGACATCGTACTCTAGTTACCTTTATCGGGTTCTTGTTCATAATAATACACCATAGAAAGACACACAAGGGCCGCACTAAAAAGAATGTTTCTAGCTTCAGTGTGATTCTGCAGACTGAAAATGAGACCAGTACTCCTTGACAAGCTGTCCAAACAGGGATCCTTCTCTCTTCATCAAGTTCATTGGCTCATCATACTCTACCAGTTCTCCTGAAAATACAATCACACAATTGTTCTTTTTTCTCAGAAGAAAACAAAGAAAGGATCACATATTCTATTCACATCCTTGTGTGATATAAGTTCAAATGTGGAACTACCTACCTCATGTTTACTTGGTTCACAATTTTGTTGGCTAAAAGTTAAATTGTTAAATAAACTACCTCATTTAATTAGCACTCTAACTAGATGATCATGAGTTTAACAAGACCTTCTCCTAAAATACATACAAACCTGTATTTTCTGTTTGTCAAACCGAGTGGTATATTAGAATTCTCATGAGGTGCTGATGAACTACCTTATTTCTACTCTTGCCATATCTATTACTAGTACGGGATTGTTGAGGTCAACATTAGCAAGAGTTATGGATCAGTATGAAAAAGTATTTGTTCAATTAGATATTGGGTGGTAAAGATGCATCTTACCATCACTGATGGCAGCAACCATAGTGCAATCCATCACAGTTGGTATCCTGTGGGCTACAGTGATTACAGTACAATCTGCAAACTCAGTCCTAATGGTTTTCTGCAGAATCAGATCAGTTGCATTGTCAATGGATGCAGTTGCTTCGTCAAGCACCAATATCCGACTTCTCCTCAAGAGAGCGCGCCCCAAACAGAATAACTGTCGCTGTCCCATGCTCCAGTTTGCCCCAGCTTCAACAACTGGATAGCAGTTTTGTTACTAGTTTGTTAGTAATTAGACAAAGAATTGATCACTTCAAAGTTCTTACAACAATTCTTGAAAGTGTACCTGAGGAGTCCAAGCCCTCTTCTTTATCTTGGACAACCTCTCCCAACTGACACTTCCCAAGAACCTTCACATGGAAGTAATGATTATTCCACTTGCACTATGCAAAGCAGATACAAACTACCGAAAAACAAGGTGTTACCTCCCATATCTCTTGATCAGAGTGTTGAGATAACGGGTCTAAGTTGTATCTGACAGTGCCATTAAAAAGAGTAGGATCCTGAGGTATGATACCAAAACGTGACCTCAAATCATGAAGTCCAATAGAAGCAATGTCTATGCCATCAACTATGATTTTTCCACCTGCTGGCTCCACTAGACGGAATAAAGCACCAATAAGAGTGGACTTTCCACTACCTGTCCTGCCAACGATACCAATCTTGTTCCCTCCTTCAAATGTGCATGTGATCCCACGGAGTACAAGGGGTGCATCAGGCCTGTACCGTATCTGTTTTGGTATTAAAAAGTTATGTACCTCAGTTCAGTTCTTCAGTTCCCGTTTTCGAATTTCATGCCAAAATGTTTAAAATAACTAACAATTAATTACCTGCAAATCATGTATTTCTACTTTTCCTACAGCTGGCCAATTCACAGGAGGACGATTTCCTTCTATTACTTCAGGTGCCTCGCTTGGTATATGCATATATTGATTTAGCCTCTCCACAGATATTATTTGATTGGCTACAGTGCATTGATTTTGAATTGCAAATACTAGGGAAGTGTTTAATGAAAGGCCATAAGAGAGAGCCATTCCAATAAATCCTGGAATAACAGATGTTGAAATTAAAACACTTGCACAAGACAGTGTTATAGTTTAAGGACAAAAACATATGAGTTGCATTTTAAAGGTAATAATAAATGAAAGTCTCACCAGAGGTGAAAGTCCCAGGTGGAAGTACCACCATGGAAAGTGCCGCAGATGCAAAAACAACTGCACTGATTGTTTCTAACCGTAGCATCAACCATTCGTTTGCTGCAAAACTATGGAAGAAAGGACTAGCATTGACGTCAATGAGATCAAGATTCTTCACAAAAAAACGATCTTCCTCCTCGAAAGCCCTTATTGTCATAGCTCCAGCAACAGATTCAGCTAGATGGTTAGCTACAAAGGATTTTGTAGTGCCATTCAGCCGCATCAATTCTTTTGCAGTTGCAAAGTAGTATCTCTATCAAAGAAAATAGTCAACATTTCAAATACTATAAAAAAAGATTTACATAGTTACCAAATGAAAGATGAGATGAGATGACATGTAATTGATCATCATATTACCATAAACGCAAAATAATATGGTATAAATGTAACTAAAGTGTTAACTCAGTTTTGAAATATAAAGAAAGAAAATCTATAGGATAATTTCTCCTGCTTCTATTATTTTTGGCAGAATTTTGGTATTCTACACTTTGTAGGGTTATTAGTGTTTTCTTACTTTGTAAGCTCTAGTATAAACTTCCAAATCTTATGTTTCCTGATAGAATAACCTTCAAAAACCAGAAGTATAAGTTTAGTCTATATCATGTATTCACCTGCTGTCCTAGACTAGCATTGTGCGGTTAAATATGACGGCTTTCTCAATGTTAATCGTAGAAGGTAGATGCCAAATCATTGCCGAAATATAAACCAAACAAGAATCTGTTCATTACCTGTAAGCGAATTGCAATGCAAACCATTGGTATAGAGACAAACAAGACTTGCCATGTAATGACTGCTAAAACTGTGAGATTAGCATAACAAGTTGTAGTAGCTCCCACAGCAAAAACAAGGCCAAAAGGGACATCAAGATCGACAATGCTCAGATCTGAGGAGACCTAAAGAAGGACATCCAGTCAAAGTACTATTACTTTCATTGCATTTCATTACAAGGGGGAAAAGAAACTATTTAATGTGCTTACCCTACTAAGTATCCTTCCTAATGGTGTGGAGTCATAAAATGACACAGGTGCACGAAAAAGGGAGTTCAGTAGCTGTAGAAATATAGATTTTGATGATTGAAGACCCAAAGCAACTGCAACAAGACTTCTGATCAACAAGAAAAGTGTTGAAATAAATCCAATCAACAAGTAAACTAAAATCAACTGCAACATGCTGACATGAGGATTGTCAACATTGGCAGCCATCCATAAGTTTTGCAATATCTGCCCAATCACAAATGTAAAGTGAGAAAGGATAGCCACAGAGAAGTATATATATCCTTTGTTTTGATTCAGATACTGCAAGTAAGGCTTGAATCCTCTGTCTCCTTTTTCTCTCTCTTCTTGCTTAATTAATTGATCTCCTTGTGATGCTTCAAACTGCTTCTCCATATATGTTTTTGTTATCTCTCCATCAGTATTTGAAAGTCTATTGGAAGTTGTAACATCCACAAGCCGGTCAGGACCAGCAGTCTCTTTGTGGGCATTGACAAGGTCCTGAAATTCTTCACTTGAGGTCAACAGATGGTGATAAGGAGCAGCTTGTAGGATCTCCCCATCAGACATCAACTGCAAATAAATAAATAATTATTTTCATTCATAATTTTGAATAAGCACAAAAGATATAAACCATAACTTTGAAACCTACAGTTATTTATTAGATGCAGAAGAAGAAAAAGAAAGAATAATGACACAGGCAGTGGTTTAGGATGAAAGAAATAACCAAAACAGCATCAAATGCTGGAAGAAAGTCAACTTGATGAGTCACAAGCAAGACTGTCTTCCTGGCAAGTCCTTCCATGATGTATTCCTGCCAAGTTTCAAAGCCACCTTTCAGTAAAAAACAACACTAAAGCTATAAATGCTGCATGTGTACAAAGGAAGTTCTCATCACATTGAACAAATTTGTGGCTGTATGTGCATCAACAGCACTAAATGGATCATCCAAGAGATATATATCAGCATTCTGATAAAGAGCACGAGCAAGTTGAATCCGCTGTTTTTGACCTCCACTCAGGTTAACCCCTCTCTCCCCTATTTCAGTGAGGTCACCATGGGGAAATAATTCAAGGTCCTTCACCAGTGAAGACCTATGAAGTGTTTCTTGATATCTTTGAGGATCCATAGCTGATCCAAACAATATATTTTCCTGTATTGTACCTGTCTGTATCCATGCTGTTTGAGAAACATAGGCAAACTTCCCATAAACTTCAATCTGCAATCCAGAAAAGGGAATCAGATACCTAATAATAATATTATTACAGAAATGAGAAGCAGGAAAATGACTCTAGCAAGTTTGAACTTATATGCTAACTAATGCTGGCAGAAAAGTGGCAATGTCATTTAAGCTATGTGTAGCTAAGGTATCACAAGTTTTTGGAGTTCTTTCTATAAGCATAAAAGTGATAAAAGCTTACAGTTCCGTGAGTATTAGGAATTTCTCTAAGAATTGCTGCTAAGAGGGTTGATTTGCCTGAGCCAACTTCTCCACATATAGCCACCTTTTGCCCAGGTCTAACCTCCAAATTTATGTTTCTTAGTGTTGGCTTTGATACATTATATTCCCATGAGAAGTCAGCAGAATTGATTAAAATTGAGCCCCTGATATGGTCATTTAAATACCTCTTTCTCACATCTTCACTGTGCAATTCAGGTGCTTCAAGAAATTTCACAATCCTGGCGAATGCAACCTTTGCTTGAATGACCACACCAATAACATCTGGGATGGTTCGAATTGGATCTTGAACAAGGCGTAATGTTGCCACAAAAGTGAAAACATTATTTGCATGTAATGGAACATTAAGAAGATAACACGCTCCAAAGGAAGCAGCAGAGACCAAAACAGGTGAGGACCAAAAGAGAAAGTTGCTATATGCCTTTCTTAATTGCACTACAGACAACCTTTTGAGCTCCACATTCCTTAATCTTTCTATAGCATTTCTAAAGTTGGTTTCCCATGCATATAACTTCAACACTTTCATATTCACAAGAGCCTCAGAAATAGCCTTCAATCTCTCATCTTGTGCCACCATAAGTTTTCTCTGAAACTTATGCTGCAACTTTGCAAGTGGAGTATTGCAAAGGACAGTGAGAGCTATCACCACCAATGTGGCAATTGTTGCTAGCCCAACAGCACGAAAAAGTACTACTAATGCAATACATAGCTGAACGCTTGTTGTCCAAGTCTGGTGAAACCAAAAGGGAAATTCTCCAATTCTATAAGCATCCACATTCACATAATTCATTATCTCACCACCAGAGTGCATCAATCTAGAAGCATTGGATAACCTCAGTTGCTTTTTATAAATTGCTGCAATAAGTAATGACCTAACTTTCAGACCAATTAGCCTGGTGCGGAAGTACCATTGCCTTTGTGATAGGGATTCTATGATCTTTGTAAAGACCAGAGAAATTGTCAATACATAGCCTTCATATTTGAAACTCTCTTGACCCTCAGCAACCGATATAAAGGAATTCAGAAGCAAAGGACCGCATGAGAGAGTGATTACCTTTAGCAATGCAAAGAATCCTGATATCAAAATGTCTTTCCAGTGGCATTTAATTATTGTCCTCAAAACTGATGGTTGGAATGATGGATCTTTCTGTTTCTGTCTGCTATGTTGGTCTAGAAACAGCAAATAACAACTTTCTGCGCGATCTGCCTCCCGCAACTTCGGAATATCTTCCTCCTGGAGTGTTTTCTCTTTACCCCTTTTCATCAATGGATTCAGCCACCAAAATGACATCCTACTGAAGAATCCAGCTCTGGAAAATAGTGTGGCATAGCTAATAGAATCAATTATATTGGACTCATCATTTAAAGGGGTATAAAGGCTTCCATGATCTTCTTTATCTATGTCTTTATACTTAGATTCATTGGAAGTGCAAAATAGCAATAAAACTGCCCCAGGAAAACATAGAACATCTAAAGCTACTTTCATGGACAGTTCACTGCTACTAATTGCATAAAACAAGGATAGAGCACAAAGAATACTAGAGAGCAAGAAGATAAGAACAGAAAACAGCAGTAACCATGCTTTTGGAAGTTGTTTCAGCTGAAGACTTATTGTTAAACCCACTGACAACCATGTCAATCCCTGAATGAATTCTAGCAACCACCAATCAAGAGGCAAAGCAGTTCGGGTTTTCCTCAGATCCTCCTCTAAAAGCCAAGTGCCTGAGCACAAATGTGTCAACCCCAGAGAGCCATTGACTATGGCAGACACTACCTGCAATTTTGAATAACTTATTAGACACTGAAATGGTTTCAGTGTCGATTTCTGGATCATTGTGAATGAGATCATGCTCAGCAGAAAGACATCAATGCAAATGATAGACAAATGGTTGATACATGTGGAAGGATCAATCAAAAACTTAAGATCAAAACTGCAAGAATTTCCTCCAGTCTTTGAACAACCAGATTCCCCACAAAACATGTTCCAAAAAGCCTCCATTTTCAATGTCTTCTCTTTGCTAACTGCTCAAAGCCTCAACATTTGTATCCTGTAACATAAATGGCAAAAAATTACACCTTTAGGGGGACAAATTTTCTCCTAATTAAAGCTTAGAAAGTATTAAACCAAAAAATGGGTCATCAACAAGCATTAGTAAAAGAAACCCACTAGAAAACATAACGAATCTGATTTTAAGAGTAAAAGATGTAAACATAGACAATTATAGAAAGTTGAAGTCTACATCTCAGAATATGAAGTTATGAATAGTTCACTCTAAGAAATTACAATCAAGATTCATTCTCAATAGAGCAATTAATCTGGTAAGACAAAATTTCATAGAGTTACAATCAACTACAATGAGGTGTAGATATGAGCATGGCATGGAAACCTCAAAGGGAAACAGCTAACAAGTGTTTACAAGAACATGGTGTACTTCTGAGAAGTGAGAAGTAACTTGTAGGTAGGAGATATTTCAATGCATGCAAAGCAACAAAAGAAACAGTTTCAGCATTGTCACGGATCATTCAGATGATGCAGCTCAAGGCACGTTGCTGACACACTCAAATGCATTCATTTAATAAAGAAAAAAGTTTGGATCATAAGATAGGATAGGAGTGTGTACTTAGCAGGCCTGAATAAAGAAAAGAACCAAAAGAAACGTTAAAGACTAACTGACCAAGTGGCCCTTCTGGATTGTATGTATATAGCATGAATGCATTGCATGTTAAAAGGAAGAATATTGGGTGGCAGTGGCCAGTGGGAACTTAATATGACAAAGAAAAATAAGAGAGGGAAGCATTTAAAATATGGGTTGGGCTAAGCGTAACATGCACCGAAGATATTTTGCACCAATTATTCTATTTATATGTAGCGAATTTTGGATCAATCAAATTATCACATGATTTAGTCAAAATTTCAAACTTTCTAGTTGTATTTCTACTATAGTCAAATATATGAATACAATATATTGTAGTATAGTATATGTACTTTTTGTATTCTCAAATTTAACCCATATTAAAATAATGTTTTTTGATTAAAAAAACTGATTATATTAAAAAATAATATTTTAATATGAGTTAAAATAATGTTCGTTGTCAATAATATTTTGCAATATAACCAGATTTTTTTAATCAAAAAATATTATTTTAATATGAGTTAAATTTGCGAATACAAAAAGTACATATACTATACTACAATATACTGTATTCATATAGTTTGACTATAGTATAATACAACTAAAAAGTTTGAAATTTTGACTAATTTATGTGACAATTTGATTGGCCCAAAATTTACCACATCAATGATATAATGGATGATGTAAAATGTAGGTGAAATGTAGGTGATGCACCATAGTCACACCCTTAAAATATAAAGCATGCAAAACCGTGTACCAAAACACAAACCAGAAGCCCCAAATGACCGATAGCCGCTTGGTACAGAAAATCTTCTTAAGGCCCAAACTGGTTAAAAAAATATAGGGATACAAAATTTGTTCCTAAATAATCCTAAATGCAATTTTAGGGAAACTTTAACCCTTATAAAAATATTATTTTATCAATCTAAGCATTGATTGAGTGGTAAGCATATTGATCCATTGAGTGGTAAGCATATTGATCCTGTAAAGAGAAGAACACGACTTCGAGTTCTGTTGAGAACACTCTGGTTGGACATTAGCGAAAACCAATGGTTCCTGCTCTAAGGTCTAAGCAGCCAACCGATGAAGTGGTCGGTTCAAATTGTCGAAATTTGTGAGGATACCATAAATTGGCAAACTTTTCTCTCTCCTCGATTTTCATGTTGCTCTTCAGTTTTCCGCTTGGTTGAAGAATAAAGAAAAAACATGTGGGTCTCACCGTTTTTTTTTTTCTTCCTCATTCCCTACACTTTCTCCCAATTCCAGACAAGGGAAAACTTCTTTCTTTCTTTCTTTCTCTTCTTCTTTTTTCTTTTCTTCCTTTCCCCACCAAACTAAAAAGACAATTGATAGCAATAATAAGATATATAAAAAAATAATAGCAATAACAATTTACACCAATAAATATTCATCAATTATTACAGCAGTAAATTTTTTTTTTACCATGTAATAACATTAATGTCATCGTTACTCCGTATACTTATAGTATAATTTTTTTTAGCAGTGTTCCTTTAAAATTGATGGTAACTTTCTTTTATTTCTTACAAGGTTAATTTTTTTTACTACTTTAATAATTGATGAATATTTATTGGTGTAAATTGTTATTGCTATTATTTTTTATGACTCTTGTAATATTATTTGCTACTTGTTATTATGTGATTTTTTTTATTGTCTTTTGTTGTTTTAAATGGCTTTTTGACCAAAATGGGTTTCTTTTAGAAACTATTTATCAGTAGCAAGTAGCAAATAACAATGACAAGTAGCAAATAATATCACAAAAGGCATAAAAAAATAATAGCAATAACAATTTACACCAATAAATATTAATCAATTATTACAGTAGTAAAAAAAATTATCTTGTAAGACTTAAAAGAAAGTTACCTGCAATTTAGAAGGAACACTGCTACCAAAAAAATTATACTATAAGTATATGGAGTAACGATGACATTAATGATAAAGTATCTATTTAAAACAACAAGAGACAATAAAAAAATCCTCTAATAACAAGTAGCAAATAATATCACAAGAGTCATAAAAAAATAATAGCAATAACAATTTATACCAATAAATATTCATCAATTATTATAGTAGTAAAAATAATTTTACCTTGTAAGAATTAAAAGAAAGTTACCTTCAATTTAGAAGGAACACTGCTACAAAAAAATTATACTATAAGTATAGGGAGTAACGATGACATTAATGCTAAAGTATCTATTTAAAACAACAAGAGGCAATAAAAAAATCCCCTAATAACAAGTAGCAAATAATATCACAAGAGTCATAAAAAAATAATAGCAATAACAATTTACACCAATAAATATTCATTAATTATTACAGTAGTAAAAAAATTTTACCTTGTAAGAATTAAAAGAAAGTTACCAGGAATTTAGAAGGAACGCTGCTACAAAAAAATTATACTATAAGTATAGGGAGTAACCATGACATTAATGCTAAAGTATCTATTTAAAACAACAAGAGGCAATAAAAAATCCCCTAATAACAAGTAGCAAATAATATCACAAGAGTCCTAAAAAAATAATAGCAATAACAATTTACACCAATAAATATTCATCAATTATTACAGCAGTAAAAAAAATTTACCTTGTAAGAATTAAAAGAAAGTTACCTGCAATTCAGAAGGAACACTGCTACAAAAAAATTATATTATAAGTATAGGGAGTAACGATGACATTAATGTTAAAGTATCTATTTAAAACAACAAGAGGCAATAAGAAAAATCCCCTAATAACAAGTAGCAAATAATATCACAAGAGTCATAAAAATATAACAGGAATAATAATTTACACCAATAAATATTCATCAATTATTACAGTAGTAAAAAAAAATTACCTTGTAAGAATTAAAAGAAAGTTTCCAGTAATTTTAAAGGAACACTGCTAAAAAAATTATATATAAGTATAGGGAGTAACGATGACATTAATGCCAAAGTATCTATTTAAAACAATAAGAGGCAATAAAAAAAATCCCCCAATAACAAGTAGCAAATAATATCACAAGAGTCATAAAAATATAATAACAATAACAATTTACACCAATAAATATTCATCAATTATTACGGTAGTAAAAAAAATTTACCTTGTAAGAATTAAAAGAAAGTTACCCGCAATTAAGAAGGAACACTGCAACAACAAAAAATTATACCATAAGTATAGAGAGTAACGATGACATTAATGCTAAAGTATCTATTTAAAACAACAAGAGGCAATAAAAAATCCCCTAATAACAAGTAGCAAATAATATCATAAGAGTCATAAAAAAATAATAGCAATAACAGTTTACACCAATAAATATTCATCAATTATTACAGTAGTAAAAAAAATTTACCTTGTAAGAATTAAAAGAAAGTTTCCAGCAATTTTAAAGGAACATTGCTAAAAAAATTATACTATAAGTATAGTGAGTAACGATGACATTAATGTTATTACAAAGTAAATTTTTTTTTTTACTACCGTAATAATTGATGAATATTTATCGGTGTAAATTGTTATTGCTATTATTTTTTATACTTCTAATTATTGTTATCAATTGTTTTATTTTTTTATACTACTGGCGCCTTTGACTTGGAAGGCGCCAGTCTGACTGGCGCGTCTGACTGGCGCCTTTGACCCGTCAGAGTGAAAAAAAATAAAATATGTCACATGTCCAAAAGGACCCCCCATTGATAAATAGTCTTAGAACAATCCTAAACTGGTAAATAGTTTCTAAAAGGAACCCAGTTTGATAAAAAACCCAATTTGTGACTTCTAGAAGAAATAAGATATGCTAGAAGATAGAAGATTAAGTGATGATAGATCATATTTTACAAAAAAATGTTATACAATAATGTTCTTACAACAAATATCATAAAAATCTTTTTTTAAAACTCATTTAAACACAAAATAACTTCTACTTTAATAATAATTTCTATTTCAACCCCTACATTGTAATTTTCAGTAGGGGTGGCAAAATGATCCATTTGTCCACCATCCATTCAGTCCATCCATGAGAAAATCCATCCAATCCATCTATTTATAAAAAAATAATATAAATGGATTGGATGGATTGGATTATTTTTTTTAGTGGATGATTTATGATCCATCCAATATTTTTTAAAATCCATTGGACCAACAATCAAAAATATAATGGATCAACTTTTATCCATTCCAAAACCAATTTAATTTTTTCATATTATGTTTCACCAAATAAAAAAAACCTCCATTTATAACAAAAAAAAACACTCCATCTAATTTTTTCTTTCGTTCCCTATTATCTTTTCACTATTTTTTATTTTATTTATCTGTTTTTTTTTCTTTTTTTGTTACATTAAGTATTAACTAATTAATTGTTCTCAAGCACCAGTTGTAGTCCACGTTATCACAGAAAGTCGTAACAAGTTTCGTAATACAATATCATGGAACGTTGTGGCAAACAACCTCTGTAGATGCACACAATCAATAACTCCCATATAATAATAAAAAAATGGCTGAGATAGAGTGGAGAGAGAGTAGAGAGAGAGTAGGAAAAAAAGGGAGAGAGAGAAAGGGTGGAGAGAGGAAGAAAGAGGAGAGCGAGGGTGAAATAGAAATAATATTTTAATTTTTTTACAAGTTATTTTATTTTTAAAAATATTTTATGTATGGATAAAAGAGATATAAAATTATTTAATTTCTTAAAATAAATTTTAGTGAATGGATTGGATATCCATCCATGAAAAGTTGTTAATGGATGGATCGGATAGATTTTATTTAATGGATCATGGATGGATTGGATTTTTTCTAATGAATTTCTAATGGATTAATGGATTGTTTTTAATCAATCCGTTAAGATCCGAATAAAAATTTATCTGATCCATCCATTTGCCACCCTTAATTTTCAGATACCAACTCTATGTATAAAGTTGTAAAAGACGCTCATGATCACTGCATTAAAAGTCACAAAAGTTTCTGGAAAAATTAAAGTTACTCGTCTTAAGAAAAAACCATAGATCTGCCCTTTAACTCAAACCCGTATATCTGAAGATTCTTTTAATTCTTTTCACATGTTTCTCCAGCTTATTGCAGGCCCACAACAAAATTCTTTGACTTGAAAAGGAGATGGATCTAAATAATTTATTTTTGGAGCCATTAAACAAATGAGCTAAATAATTTTATATGATCATAATTTGAGCCATCAAACAAATTTTGATTGTTTAATTGTTAATTTCTTGGGGAGACATTTTGACCAATTAAACAATTATGCAAAGCCATCACAAGAATTACTTCATCCTATAGTTGAGGAAGCGAGACATCATCACTTCTACTTACGTAGTGCACTCAACTTTGGTCCCTATCCTATTCATCTTTGGCTATGTGATTGCCCAAATTCTGCATGCGTACCTCTCCAATGGATATAGGAGAAGAATTGGAAGAAAAGCATTACTGAAATGATTGTCATCTTCATAATATGTTGGTGGTAAAGTATAGCTACTCTTTATGAATCTACATGTTCTAGAGGAAGGTATGAATCCATCTCACTTTTTGGGTGCCAGGATTCTGCTGCAGTTTTGCCATTAGCATCTATGGGAGTGAACACATCAAGGATCATGAATATAAAGTTTTCAACTAAGACCTTATTCTTTTAAAAGAGTTGGTATTGTAGCTCTTATAGATAAGTAGTCTATAATTAAACTCAATTTAAGATGGTTATGCATTTTTCACACTAACAAATTCAAAGGGTAATTGCATTAGGAGGAAATTACACTGAACTCCCTTGAGGTTTGATTTAATTACACTCGACACCCTTTTGTTCCAAAAGTTACATTTACCTCTATTTCAGGGGAGGTTAGTATAATACTATAATTTCAATATCATTCAAGGGAAATGAGTGAAATGATCACGTGACACTCAGGGTAGTCATCACCTATTGTTAAGGTAGTCATCATCATCCTTCAACTTACATAGTGAACTAATGCAACCATATATGTATATGAAAGACAAGAATTATTTATAAGTTATCTAGTGATGACATGCTAGAGTCTGCCTAACTTCGGTTGCATGTCCCATTCATCTTACAGCTGTCCAATTGTCCAAATTCTGCAACTTGAATTAACATAGGACAAGAAGAAAAGCATTTCTGCAATAATTGTCCTCTTTATAATTTCTAAGTGATGTATCCAATCTTTATGAATGTACTAGTGTTAGTGCAGGGGATGAAATGAGGGAAAAAAGGGACGAAGGAGATGGTCCATGTCACATTGGATGCCAGGAATCTGTTTCATTTTTGCCATTAGCATCTATAGCAGTGGCCTCATTATCGTTTATGATGTGACAAGGACCATGTGAGCGACCGCATAAAGAATTTCTTTTACAAAGTTCCATTTTTATAATTCTTGATACATTGGGGCTACTCTCACAACTCGAAGGACTTCTCCCCAAATCTTGACTCACCCCCAATAAACTATGTTTATCCCAACGCTGTGGATAATTTTAGAAGCATAAGCATGCAGTTTTTTATTTTTATTTTCTAAGGTATCCCTGCACGCAATTGCGGAAACTAACGAGACGGTATTGAAAGACTGATCTCTTTCAATCAGTTTTTTTTTTCATATGTAAGAGTCAGGAATCGAATCCTTGATCACTTGTTTAAGGGACTCGAACATGTTGCCACTCAAACCAAGCACATGTTGAATATCTTGGCCAATAAAAACAAGATGCAAGACAGTAGCCATTAGCCAGTGTGTTGCAGAGTTTACACCCATTTATGCACATTCTTATATCATTGAACCCTCCAAACAAGAATCCAGACACTAAAGTAACATGTTAACCCTTCCAGAAATACAAGTAGCCTTGTGATGGGAAAAAAAAATTATAGGTAGACCAAGATTCTAACAAGTTAATCCGCGACTTGTTGAACAAAGCCCCAATGCTGCTAGAATCAAAGACTTCTGGGGAGTAATGATATCAGACACAAGAATGGTATTCAATACCATATAAAAATACTCTACAACACTTACTTTTTGTTTTCTTCTCTCTTATCATGCATTTAATCACTCCCAAAACAGTTCATCAGCTATATGATTTTTATGCATGGTATCAAAATTTGTGTCTAAATATCATTTTTGTTTCCGGGAGGCCGAAGGCTACTGTTGTGAATACGGTTTCAAAGGGTAATTTTATATGCACTTTATTTTTGCAAAGTTAATTCTCCATTAGTATCATTAGATAGCGTTTGGTATATGGAATGTTTTATTCTCATGCAAACTACATTCCTGGGAATGTGATTCCCAGGAATAAAGTTTTCTCACCTTCACACATGGGAATAGAGTTTTCCCAAGTTTATAACCATCATTCACTAATTTTATTTTCGAAAATCTTTTATACATGGGAATAAAATTTTAAAACTTGTAACAAACATGGGAAAACTTTATTCCCATGTCAACATTTTCAGAAATACTTTTTTAAAACTTATATCAAATGTTACCTTAGAGCTTTCTGTTATACTCATTATAAACTGAATTTAGAACTAAAAAAACGATTACCACTGTTAAACATAATTACAAAACTCCATTTGACACTTCCACCCAAAAAATATTGCTTACCAGATAGACATAGGCTTAATTTATGTAGACACGACCATATAATTTTCATTGTAAGATGCAACACGGTTATATCATGTGAAGACACGACCATGTCTAAAAATGTGAGTATTGTTGTATCCACAGGCATGTGGAGGTGACCTTGTGATGGTAAGACGGAAACACGGCCGGATTTTCCATCAGATGCGGCCGTGTTTCAAACATGAAAAGTCAAATAATTCCACGAAATTGAAACCTCTAGTCTCACACACTAGCCTTTGAACCGGAGAACCTTTGGTACTCATCAAAAGAGATAATGTTATATAATGGGGTTAGGTTCTTCAACAAAGAAGAGAAAACAAAAAATAATACGCAATCTCCAAGACGTGTGAGGACACTAGGGTTTAGGTTCGATTCGCCCACATCAATCTCTCATCGTAGATTGGATGCAACGGGTGTAACTGGCGAATCCCCATACAATGGAGTAACCTTGGTTTGGTTTGAACACCCTAAAACCAAACATATCGTCAATGACAGTTTACAGAACAATAGTCTCCTTAACTCTCTCCGTGCATAAGGGAGAAAAGAAGGTGATTTGGAATGAAGAATGATTGAGAGATTGTGAGTTTTTTTTGGTCTCAATTACTGCATGTAGATGGTTCTATTTATAGACCAACTCATGTCACTTGGTGAAAGAAAATAACTCTTCAAAAGTTCCACAATCGGTCACATTCGATACACAAGTAATATTAACGTTCATCAACTGATACAAGACATCAATTGGCCTAGTGACCAACGGATGCATCCCTTCCTTCAGAGAATCGAGTTCGATTCCGTGCTAATACCATTTTGCATTGTGAATTTTGAAAATCTCTCACATATAATAGACACCACACATTTGCTATATTCTTGTACATCCCGCAAGACAAGCAGTGCAGTGCTATTCATTGTAAAAACAAAATTATTGGAGATTAATAATTCCTTGAATCAGCAGGGGTGGTTCCTAACATCTGGAGCAAGAAAAGCACACGTCAATTCGGTAAATATATCAGTGAACAAGTTGTTTTATTACAATAGTGAAGTGCAAGAGTTTGTAATACCAAGGACTACTTTCAAAGCTTCACAAGTTGTATTATCTGGGATGTTCACAAGGATACCACTGCCAACAGCAAGTGTAATCAATGAGCAGAACATAATGTTATTTTAAATGAGTTAAAACACTATCATCGATCTTTTGCTTTAAAACACTATTATCTGTAGAAAAAATTCATTTTAGAATTAAAAAAAAGTTAATAATAATCATAATAATAATAATTGGGAGCAAATCCAGCATATGAAGCAGCTTCAAAACACCTGCTAAAGAATTTTTCTCTTCAAGAAAATGAGAGTCTGCACTGGACAGGTAAAGCTGCAAGAGTGAAGACTGTGTACAAGGCGATGTTTTCCATCAAAAGCAGCAGCGTATATAGTTGACACAGCCGTGCGTTCCATAACATGGCTGTGTCAATTAGTCCACTCCTACGCCAGGGTTGTACAGGTAGGCAAAATAAATAAAGAAATGCTAGTAATATACTCTTTTCAACACTCTCTTCAGCATCTATTTAGTGGGTCATACATAAATTTCACCCAACAATAGTGTGTTGAAAAGATTGTTGAAAATGGTGTTATTAGCATTGCTCAAATAAAATTTATCCTACACAACCGAGTGTGTACAAAGACAGAGGCCTGTATGATGCTGGTTTATACTTTAATTCCATGTAATGTAAAGAGGGGTACAAAATCTCCATTAAGATTTGTTTGTAAGTCTACCAGTTACATATAATGAGGGGTCCTGACCGTTCACTTTTTCTATTTATACATCTATGGTTCAAATTCTGTTAACCATTCTGGAGGATCCATCGCCACAACACTCGGGAGGATTGAAGATATTCCCTAAATTGGACGGACTATGGTTAATTGGTTATGAGTCATGACAACAGGTTAAGGGCTTGTCAACACCAGCATCCTCTCTGCACACAGCATCATTTGTCATTTGTGAAGTTTGCTTTCCTCTGAAGACACCCCATAAGTAATACTTAGCTTGAAATCCTGCCAAAAGGGAAACTCAATTAGAAATGTAATTTTAAGTTCTATAAACAATTGGATTGAAACGTGCCGTTGAAGAATTAGAATAAATGAAACTCACTCCTGTTTTGGATTGGGAGAACAGTAGAAGAAAAAATTAAAAGCTCTGCATTTTCAGCCACAATTTTTATGGCAAGTTCAAGGTGAATGAGGTCGTCAACCAGCTTGTCAAAGACCTTTTCGGCTCTGTAGGGAATGCAACATTCAGATTTATAATATTAATGAACGATGACAGTAATACCATGTAAAAATTATCCGAAAAATCACCTTTCATTTTCAGGAAAGAAATAAAGAGCAATGCTCTGATCAGTTGGCCCCACATTCTTGAAACTTTTAGGCCACACCATAGATCTGGGAAGCAAATCCGCACGAAGCACCTCTGGAAAAAGTTTTGCCTCCTCCAGAACTTTGGAGCATGCTAAACTGGACAAATGGGCCAAAAGTCCAATAGTGCCAATAGTTTCGTTGCAGAAGTTCAAAGTTCCCCTAATAACACGAATATTCAACTTCAGACAATATTCACCACAACATCTATAAAAATTCACCAAATCCAAATGAAGATACCAAATCAAATTTCTTACCTCCAGATTGGATCGGCGATAGGCTGTGCAACAACATGATCATCCAACTCTTCACAATTCAAATCATCATCGTTAACGCCTTGAGAGATTTGAACAGATTTGGACCCTACATTAGAATTAGCTGCATCTCTTGGAACTGGTCCACACTCATTTTTAAACATACTTTCTTCTTCACAGCTGATACTACATAGAGTATGCTCAAGCTGAGGCTGTGCAGCAACATGACTATCTAACTCTCCACAATTTAAGTCATCATTGTTAACTAATTGAGAGATTTGAACAGATTTGGACCCTACATTAGAATTAGCTTCATCTCTTGGGACTGCTCCACTCTCATTTTTAAACATGTTTTCTTCTTCACACCTGTTACTGCATTGAGTATGCTCAAGCTGAGTTTGACCGACACTATCAGATAACGGGTCCTTTGTTTTGGAGACAAAGCCAGATTTGACTTTCCTTTCCCGATGCTTCTCTTCAACTGATATTTGTTGCTGTTGGTTTCTTTTCTTAATTCTCTTTATGCAATTCTTAAGTTCTATTCTGGCTTGGATTGCATCATTGGCCAAATTTACAGAGTCATTTGTTACAGATGAGAGAGGAGTAGATTGGTCAAGACAAATCGGCACTACTGGCTTTGGTTCACAATCCTCACAAAACCACGTGACGTCATCGGTAAAAACCACAGGCCCATCTAAACAGTACCTGAAAAAAAGGAATGTTAAGAAGTCAAAGGCCCACAAAGGCCTTTAAGAAAATCAAACTAGAACTTTATAAACAGCAAAGATTTCAGTTTTAATAAGCATTGGGAATAAAATTCAGCAGCAATTTAAAGTCCGAGTCATTAATACAATTTGTTGTGTATCAAATCAGTTATTCTTTGGTACCCAAAGTCCCAAACTCAACAATAATGGGTACATTCCCAACTCTCACTTGCAACACCAATAGAAATTTAAAAAATGCCCGTATGGCAAAATCATATCTTTCCTTTAAATAACAAAAGAAACATACAGAAATGACTACAAATTATATGGGGAAAAAAAGGTGGTCAGGGTATGGCAAAATCATATCTTTCCTTTAAATAACAAAAGAAACATACAGAAATGACTACAAATTATATGGGGGGAAAAAAAGGTGGTCAGGGTATTAACACCAAGCAACGAGTATCTCGTTTCAATTATGCTTCGGATTGTTTGACTATAATGAGTACACTCCTAACTCCAATATTCTCAAATAGAAATTTTAAAGAATGTCCAAATGGCATTGTTAGTTGAGACATGCACAGACGACAAAAACAAGTGCATCCAAGAATGCAGAGACGGTGAGTAAACAATTAGTACCTATGCATAGCACAAGCCTGACATGATTTGCACAAAACCAACGCCTCCGGATAACCTCTATCGCCACATTGGAGACAAACAGTGTCCTACAACAAGTGCACAGAATATAACAATTTGCATGGGCTGTAGCAAAACACTATCAATTCTTCCTTCCGCTCATTTTAAAAGGAATCAAAATGGTTACCAAATCAACAGCTGTTCAGATATTACAAAATTATTAAACCAAGCGCCAGTATAAGTGTTGGTCATCTCAATTGGAAAATCCAAATCATCGAAATGGGACAGGTTCATGAGTTACCAAAAACATTAAATAAACCCGAAATTGATACACTAGAGCGCTTAAGAATAAGCAATCACTTATAATCATATGATTATTTCATAGGGTTAGCAGAGAAAATCACCTAGCAGGTATCCGATTATTCATGAATAACATACAATGCCTAATTGTTACTCTAATCGTATGTCCAGAAAAGCAAGAAAGAAACGTGCATCTACTAAAACCACAAAAACAAGATAGTAACATTCGAAATAATATTCGTAGAAGCAACATTTTATATAGTTCAGACCACATGGTGATAAAACGAGAGAGAGAGAGAAGAAAACTAACCATTTTGTTGTGTGTCATAGAAACGGTGGAGGGTGAGGGAAAGTCGCGTTGCGTTTGGTAGGTTTCAAAGGGAACTGAAAATGAAAAGCGAGTGAGTGAAAGAGTCACAACAACACAAAGGTTTTGCTTTGCACATTCGTCATTCGTAACTCTTTGTAGAAAGAAACGAGAAAGTAAGTGGAACAAGGAGAAGAAGAAGAAGTATTTAAGGTTCGCTCGAATCCAAAAGCCCAAAAGGGTTGCCTCGCGGCTTCACCCTTTTCTTTTAAGGACCAAATTCCAACAATTTATTTATTTTAAAATTTTGTTAATATCCTTCAAAAAAAAAAAATCTTAAACAATTTATTAATGGTATAGATTGTTGGAAGACCTATCCTCTCCCTTTATATAGTGGCCTTTAGAAATGCCCTAGCTAGGAATTGCAACTTCCAACATACATCTAGTACTATTGCTTATGTTTGGAAACACATCCAATTCAGTTGGACATACGTTATGTCAAATGTTACTATAAGTAGCTTTCATGTTCAAAACGTAATTCTAACTTTATCCCACGTAGTATCATTTGAATTTTCCTAATCACTCACTATTCTTGTTGGCACTGATTTCACTAAAGCTTGTTTTGAGGTAATTCCCAATCTAGAGGCCATCTAGGTTTGAAAAAAAAAAGTAAAACCCTTTAATTGACTCAATGCAGCTCAGATTATTTAGTGACCAAGTAAAATTATAAAATCACAATTTATCTTATATATTGAAAAAAAGAGTCGCAGCTCATATTTGAACGCTGATGAATTATGGTTAGGAGGTGAGTGTTCACCGTATTTTTAGTGAAGCTAATCGAAACGTTGATGATTTAGCTAATATGGGTTGTGATTATGGGCATCATACGATGGTGTACAAGCAACCTGGCAAGTGGCGCAAATTTTAATTTCCCACTTAGCTAGCAATGTTCAACGCACACTTATCTTCAAAAGCTACTTACTATCTTCGCCTAGTGGATAAACAAAATGAAAGATAAAAATGGAAACAAATTATTTACGTTTTGTCCATTGTTCTCATCGTCGAAATAGAATTCAAATTTGAATAGAGAAAAACAGGAAATCGCAGTGGGAACGGACAAATCTTAGTTTAATCATGTAGAAAGATAACAAGTTATAGACACGAAAAAACATTCCAAAATTGTCGGATTGAAAGGAAGGGTGAAAGCACCCATGGTGGCAATCTTATGATGGAAGTGTTCGATGATGGGAGCGATGATTTTGATCTAAGGGCAAAGATCGAGTGGCGAGCATCAATCGGAGCGGTGGCTCCAATGAGGGACGAAGTAGCAGAAAAGTGCCAACGGAGAGGCAAAGAGGAGGATAGTAGAGAGGGTAAGCAGTGGAGAGGAATAAAATTAGGTTTATAGAGACATAATAATCTTTACAAATGGAAAAAAAAAACCTTTGTCATATTCACGGGAAAATAGGATTCCTACCCCCTTATTGGAATGTTAGTTTTCTAGGATTGTGTTTTTTTTTTTTTATAAAAGAAAAGTATGAAACTTAAAACTCTTAAGTAAAGATTTTTTAGAAACTAAAAAGAATCTTCCTACGAAACGTCCCCTAAGAGCATTTCCAAAATGCCCCTTTTCACGTCATGGTGCCTAGTTACATTTCGAATTTGGATTGTCTCTGGCGCTGGACAGTCCAGCAGCTACAAAAAAGCAAAAAAAAAAACTACGTATGCGATAGCTTTATGTACGAGAAAGAAGGAAAAAGTTGCTGAAGAGGCTGAAGAGAAGCCGGATCATAAGTTCCCTTGCTAGTAGAAATCACCAAAGGCACTCCAATCGCAAGTATCTATTATAGGTGGATTTGAATAAATGAGTTGTTGTTTCCAATCCAATCTAATAAAACATCTTATTAAAGTGGATTCTAGGATGCAGCATGAGAGAAAATAGTACATCGGTGAAGCATTATTTAGAGCTATCAGATTTAATATTAAATTATTCAATGATAGAGATTTTGTTGTCAAAAAAAATTGGTAACCTATGACTGATTGAACAAATTTATTTTGATTTGTAATTGTCCAGACTACCCCTCACCCATCCCTCCTCTGTCATCCGTCCAAAACCCATCTCATGAAAGTGGGAAACCCATCTTCAGAAATGAAACCAGAAGAAAATGAACAAACCAAAACAAATGAAACCAAAAGATAATCAAATGTCATCTCCTTCGTATTGCGCTTCTTTTTTCTCCCAATCTCTCCTCTCCTTCGTCATCGTCGTGCCCTCTCTCACCCATCCGCCATCAATCACTACGGTCATGTCTGGCTGGTGAAGAGGGGTGGGGGTGGGGGTGGTGGTGGAAGAGGGTGAGGATGATGGGTGGGGATAAAAATGTAACTTAAAAAAATAAAATAAAGAACTGGAAAACTTATTATCATGGGTAATTCTAATCCTTCACCGGTGTACCACTTTCTACATGCTTCATCCTAGAATCCATCTCTTATTAATGTAAGATCCAGCCATTAATTAGGAAAAAAATTCAGGAAGCAAATCATTACATGCAAATGTGTAAAAATAGATTTGGATGAAGAAAAATGTTTGAATGTGCATAGGTCATAATAGCAAACCATGGGAGACCAAATTTTGCAATGTATTCATATTGCAAATGGCCTATGTAAATAGCGGCAAATTCTTCATTTGGTGAAGAAAAAAATGTGAGTAAATCCTAAAGAACGTAGAGTATGAGAAAAAAAAATGAGTATTATCTTTATTACATCTTGATACAACAATTATAAATAATTATAGTATTTGAATAAGAAAGGATCTTACCGAAAACACTATATTTGTGTCTCTTATACGAGAAAACGTAGAGATAATTATCCTTTATATAATGGATTATTTATGAGTTCATCACATAATTTTTCCCTATATGGTAAAGGGTTTTGCACATTAAAAAATTAATAAACCTTTTTTTATACCTTGCAGACATTCGATGTCGTTGTGTTCCTTAAATCAGTACTTTGGCCCAACAATTTACAATTAACATCCTTCGTAGTTACATCATAATAACAGTAGTGTTGCTAACAGTGATTGTAATCTAATGCGAGGTAAAATGACAAAAGCTCACTCGGTAACTTGAATAAAAGAACTACCAAATAGGAGGCAAGTATGTGGTAATTCCCAAAACCTTAGAATATGCTTTGCCTGGTCTTAACAAATTTGAAACAATGTCTATTCAAGTTAATAATGTTATCCCCTGCCTATTCCTAGGGTATTAATAGGTCCATCTTTGACATTTACTAAATCAGGGGCTCAAATAACCACTTAGTGGAAAATTAACTAGTAAAACAGCAAAACTGTGACAACATAAGATCAAATGGTCATTGAATATATTCATAGTCCTGAGCACAAGCCCATGACAGAAACCAAAAAGACTTGGTTGCCAATTTTGATTGGATATTGTTATTAAACAAGAAATCAAGCACTTTATCTTATGGCTAAAACATTACAAGACCAATTATCATTTAGATTCCTGAACATAATGTTTTCTAAACGAATCAATGATCTAACAAAGTTAAATGTACAAATCCTAGTAAAACTGGCTCCTAGGTGTCAAATATGGAGCCTCATCTGTACTGAGCCAATCCCCAACAACAGTTTGTGTCTCAGGTGTATCATTTGGACAAATAGGCCTAATTCTAACCCTTGGTCTACTGGAGGGCAATGGTGGAATTGGTGCTTCTTTCTTAAGAATTCTAGCTGCATCTCTCACTCTTGGCCTCTTCTCATAGTCAGGGTGTACACAAAGAAGCCCCACCAAGAGCATCCTTTCCATCTCTAATACATCAAACTTTCCCATCAATCTTGGATCAGCACCCTCAATGAGTTTTTTCTTTTCCCACAAGTTCCACACATAATCAACAACTACAGTGCCATCATCTTCCACAGGCTTCCTCCCAGTTGCCACTTCTAACACCACTACCCCAAAGCTATACACATCAGTCTTTACAGTTGGAACACCAGAATAAACATATTCAGGAGCAAGGTACCCCATTGTTCCTGCTGGTATAGTAGCATCCCTTGTGTCAGAACTATGCTCATAAACTTCAGCAAGTCCAAAATCCCCAAGCTTGGAGTTGAAATTTGCATCAAGCATTATGTTGCAAGTCTTGACATCCCTGTGAATGATTTGCCTCTCACATTCTTCATGAAGATAGGTAAGAGCAGAAGCAACCCCTAGAACTATTTTAACTCTTTGCTTCCATGAAAGGACAAATGAAGAATCATAGTTTCCATGGAGAACTTTACTGAGGCTTCCATTGGGTAGGAACTCATAAACCAAGACCAACTCATTCCCCTCACAGCACCACCCTTTAAGCAGAACCAAATTCTTGTGCCTCAAGCAACCCACCATTGTAGCAAACTCAGTGGCAAAAGGATTGTGCAAACAGTCCAAACCATCATCAACCCTCTCAAACCTTTTCACTGCCACATCTCCAAATGGAAGAGACCCTTTATAAACCTTTGCTGATGCACCTTCCCCAACAAGCCTATCTCGATTAAACCCCATTGTAGCTGATCTGATCTCAGAAAGTGACAATTTGGTAGGCACTTTTGTTGTCTGAAACCTACAACTCTGACCTTCCCTAATCTGTCTAACGACACCCTTTTTCTTTGTCAAGAAAACACAGATTACAACCACAGCTGCAAGTGCTGACACTAAAAATGCCGCTACACCTCCCAATCCAAGAGCTATCTCCCCAATCTTCTTCCTTCTGTGGTTAGAATCGTTGTGTTGGGTGGCTGTGAATGATTCCCCTGGATAACACAAGAAGCAATCCCCATCTTCTACCATATCAATAGGATCCACTGAATGGGAGTAACCAAAAGTTTTGAATTGCCAATGATCAACAATTTGAATACTTGATCCTTGCCCATTAGAGGAAGAAAACCCCACATGCATGAACTCCTTGAACTTATCAGAAAGATCAATCTGTGAAGCAAGAATAGGAGTTGGAGGCCTAGTTGAAGAGTAACCAACCCAAACCCTCACCATTTTCATGGCATCCCTATACTCTATCCATGCAGTGATGAGTTTCCCACTTTTGAGGTCAATCCCACGTGAAAGAGCATCCACTGTAGCAAAAGACGCAGCACTGTTGACATCAATGCCAATGTGGTTTCCATTGATGTCACCAAGTGAAGGATCAAAACTGGTGTCAAATTCCACTGCAAAATAAGAATCTTGTTGTTGGTTGAAAACAGGTGCTGGAGCTGGAAGACCCATGTACCCTTGAGAGAGGCTTGAAAAGTCTGTGGTTGAGGCTATGAGGAAAGCAATGCCATCACCAGAAGGGCAAGAACGAGAGGAGAGGATGGAGAAAGAGAAGCGGCATGAGAAAGAAGCAGTGGAGTTTGTCACAGGATCAAGAAACCGAACTGGGTATACGTAGAAAGCTCTTCCAACCCCAGAAGAAGAAGAAGATGATGATGGTGATGATGAGAGGCAAGTGAGTTCTTTGGTGAGGCTAATGGCGTTGTCTTTGAAGAATGCGTCACCAAAGAGTGTGACGTTTTGTGAAGGCAAGAAAGGGACAGAATGTGAGGGGAAAGTGAAGAAATGGATGAACCATAAGAGCAGCAAAGAGTGACAACGCATTGTAGAAGAGAGAAATTCTGAAGAAACTGGGAAATGGTGGCAAGTTTTGTTTCAAGAATTTGCTTTCATGGTTAGTTGGTAAGGTGTAGTCGTTGGTTCACTTCTTGTCGTTGATAGCTGAGAGGGAAAATGGAAATGGTGTATCTGTGTCGTCACTACTAGTGGACTCAATGGACCCTTCTTCTTAAGCCCAAAACATCAGACAAAGTTTTCACCTCATTCTGAAATTGGGCTGAACTTGAGATTTAAGTTATTACTCACTCTAAACATGAAAGCAAGGGGCTGCGAAAATCCCCAATTTTTCTCTTCTCTTTTATGAAAGTTTTACTCTACCCTCAACTTCATAAATGCCTCTTAACCTAAAAATTATCATTCACCATAGGACCCGGATTCCGGAATTCACGCATTCAGCCACTCTGCCACTATTGGATTTGCTTCTATCATACTTCCAACCCTTGATTTGCTTTGTCTAAAAAAAAATAGTAAAAAAATACGATAGAGAGATAGAGATAGGTGGTTGCAGGGAAGCCGCATTCTTCACCGTACTCAACCGAGAATAATTAATGAGATTGTACAAAATTTGAACCTTTTGTCCACATAAAAAGGGAGCCCAAACCCAACATAAGCATCCTCTTATAATTTCAATGCGGGTGATTATTTCTTTTTCTTGGGACAACAAATTTCAATCCTCTCATAGTTTGGTTTATGAAATATTTATTGAATAATATAAATTAGGATAGTGTGTTTTTTTAAAGCAAAGTGATTCAACAGGAGTGTGGAAACATTTAGGATAAAGTCAATATCACATGTTAACATCGTGGAAATAAAATGAACAGGTAAATTTATAAATTCAAAATATATCAATATACATTGGTCTAAATGGAATGGACATGGGTCCGTTAAGTATTTGGTCCTGGATTCAATCATTAGATTTATGTGTATGAAAAAATATTTTTAGGGGATATCTACGCTTTAACGTTTGACAATATTCCGAGAGATTGATCTCTCACCTATCATCTGGGAGATACTCCAAGAGACAAAAAAAATTTCAAAACATATAAAGTACGCGTTCTTTTCTTTTTGCGATTAGGTGATTCTTGAGTCGACTTGTATGCAGTTCACTTAACCTTTTTTTTGAACGCAATATAGTTCAATTAACTTATTTTCTTGATTTAGCGAAAAACAAATTATTCAAATCTTAACTAGAGAATTCATTAAAAATAATAATTACGAAACGATAAAAAAATATTAGCAAAATATAGAAATAACTACGAATAATTGTGTATTCAAGTGTTGTGAAATTGTCACAGTGCTCAATATTTTCAATGCTCTGGTTTTAGACAGAATTGTTCATATGAGAGAATGATATATGATTTGAACATAAAGGTAGGTCAGAAGTTGGTGGTCAATGTGGTTTAGAGGAGGGACATAAGAATTGGAATGATAAGAAGATCATGGATTCAACTCCCTCACTAACATAATATACTAATTACTATAAGTTCCAACTTAGCTATGTAAGCCTCCCACCTCCTCCCGCCCCAAATGGTTACCAGCTGCCCCACCTTTACAAATAAGTTAAATCTTAGGGGATTTATATAGGCTTGATGTAATAATATTGTTCCGATAAATGTAGAATGTACTCAATAAGGAGCATGCTTTGCTTTATGCTATTATTGTTGACGATGACAACAGTCACCAATGAGTAAGACAACAAAAGGCAAAGGCTGCCAACCATTTGTTCTTTTAAGTAATAGCGACAAAAGAAATACGATTCATGTTAGGAATGTTGCAAGCACACCAAGTTCAGTCCCTCAAAATCAAAGTTACTCTCTCCCCACCTCTCTCTCTCTCCCTATATATATATATATATATATATATATATATATATATATCCTCAGAGTTTACTCCACTTAATAACTCATCAGAGACATTGAATTTCAACAATCAAACCCTTGAATGTTGTCATATTGTCATAACAATCATGAACACCAAATTTCAGAAAAAATTATACATTCATAACTATGTAATTTTATAGTCGATATTTACTCATAATTTTAGAAAATGTATTATAATTGAAGTTATTCGATGAAGTATCAAATATTTTTGAAATTTTATGAAACTTTGTGGAGTTGATTTACTCAATAAGAAATTTTAATTCAACGATTGAATTGTTGAAATTCAATGTCTCTGATGTGTTATTAAACGGAGTAACTCAGACAAAAATTACTCCAGAAGTAAGTGGATCCCCACCACACACCCTATTTGCTATATAATTGTTATTTATTTTGACAATATGCTATATTTTGGCTATACATGCATCGATCATGTACATATTTTGACATAAGAAACAGTGTCTAACTTAAGTATAAGACACAATCGTTATAGGTCTTACATGAAAACTTTGTTTCTGCATAAATTATTTGTGAATATCTATATAAGAAAAATTCTTTGTTGCCATTCCACTTCTTGCCATTTACCTTTTTTTTCTCTTCTTCAGCATCTCATTTGTCAACTCCCTTTTTTTCTTTCTGTTATAATCCACCATAATTAGGGTTTTTGGCTCTCTAGTGGGTCCAGTATATCCACAAACTTAGATCCTTTAAACCCGTAATGGACTACTTTCCACATGGGTGTTTAGTCACGGTTAAGGTTATTCACCTCTCCCAAAAAAGATGTGTTCTGCGGGATTTGAATGCAGGTCTTTCCTCACAAGTTTAGCTTGCACAACCAACTGAGTAACAGCCATCGAGTATTTGGCAACTCCCCTTTGTTTGCTCTTTTGTTTTTTAATTTTGAATTTATTTAATTATTTAGATTATTAAAAAAAGAAGAAGCGGAAACGGTTTTTGAGAAACCGACTTCTCAATGATTAGAAGAAAAAAGGTTTAATTGCAGTTTTAATCCCCCTACTATTTGTCCTTAAAGTTTTTTCCGTGTACATTTGGTCCCTCTGTTTTTTCAATGTTGCAAATTTGATCATTCTATCAATGTCTGCCAATTTTTCAATGATCAACATAGAGGAACCACTCTTGTATGTAGGGATGTCAACGGGGCGGGGCGGGCACGGATAGTACTCACCCGCCCCCCGCCCCGTCGGGTGAAAACCCTATCCGTCCCTGTCCGTTACCCGAGCGGGTACCCGCTAGACGGGTATTTAACGGGTTTTACAGATACCCACGGATATTATGGGTATTCACGGATATTTCTTAAATCTGCCAACATCAACAAATAGAAATAGGGAAACAAATACAAACAAGGGTTGAATGACCTGGGCATTTTGTCGAACAGTTGGTGGTCCTAGAGGGTGGTACCGCAAGCGTTGTGGTTGGTGACTTGGCTGTGGCGGCGATTGAGGTTTGAACGGCGATGGTGCTCTAGTCTCTCATGCCTCTGTTGTGCTTCTAGAACAGTGCAGATCTGCTTTGGTGCGAGCTTGAGAAAATCAGTGCGAACCTGCTGATTGATGGCCGAACGCGACGGTGGGGACTTGAGATCGGCACGGAGGTCCTCCCGAGGCCAATATAGCGGGTCCGACCGGAGTTACAGCATGGCAGTGGACCAAACTCGAGTTGACAGACCTGTGGCGCTCTTCGTGTGGGTCTTCACGGGGGAGGTTGGCGGTGCATTGTTGAGCGAGTCGAGCGGTTGCGTAGAATGGAGTGGCGGCTGCGAGCTAATGACGGCGGTGTGGTTCATGAAGGTGGAGGAAGATAACGCAGAGAGTGATTGAGAAGAAGTGAGGAGAGGAACTGTAGTGTATAGTGTATACTTTGGTTAGGGTTATAAATGAGGGTCGTTTTTGTAATTTCACCATCGGGGACGGGTATCCGCGGGCACGGATACACCAATACCCGCCCTGCCCCGTTAGCAAACGGGTATGGAAATTATCCATTTATTTTACCCGTGGACACCCGTTTAACTACCCGCCCCGTACCCGTTGCGGATTTTATCCGCGGGTATCCGCGGATACGGATAAAATTGACATCCCTACTTGTATGCACACAGAACCACTGCTCTAATTAAACGCATAAAACCTCTTTTTGAGCTTTAGTGGTAAATGATCATGTGGTGAAACCAAAAAAGTCCCGGAAAGAAGGGACAAAACCAGTAAATAGCATACAGGAACCATCGAATCATGTTGAATCGGAGACGCGGAGGAGGAAGAACCTCAACCAAAGGTTGTGTGTGCTTAGAGGAGTGGTTTCTCTATATTGATCATTGAAAAAATTGTCAGACATTGGACACAAGGACCAAATTTGCAACATTTGAAAAACCGGGGACCAAATATGCAAGAAAAAACTTTAGGGATCATAATCGTACATGACCAATAGTAGGGAGATCAAAACTGTAATTAAACCTTGAAAAAAAAAATTGTATAATTTGAGAAAAAATGGTGAAAAGTATGTATTGGGTGTTTTTTTTTTTGGGGGGTTTTGCCACATATCTTATCATTCGAAAAGGAAATGAATAAAGAGAAATAAGAAAAAGAAATAGTACATTAAAACTACATGGTTGAACGTTATTGAAAAACGCTTATATTCTTCCTTTCCCTCTCAAAATTGATCAAATAGGGTCCCATAAGCATAGCAAGAGCCCGACCAAGGCTGGTTGGTTAGTGTGATTGTGTTAAATCAAGTGGGGACCTCCGCCATATAATTTTGGCATCTTGCCCCCAAAGCAAAGCCTTAGGATTTTGGAACCATCTTCATCTTCATGCTCTCGTTTCTCTTTTTCATCATTCCAAGCTTTGCTTCTCTTGCAACGAGATTTTAATCACTTTTTCACCCACCAAAAATCATACCAAATCAACAAAGTCGGCTTTCAAGGTGATCATGTTACTATTATTGTAATTGTGTAAGGCCATTATGTTGCATTGGCCAACTTGAAAATTTTTAGGTTATCAACAAAATTAGAGTTGGCTTCAATTTCTTCTCTCATATGGCTTTCTTTAGTTTGGCCAAAACTAATTCGGTCTAACTAAATCAAAAAAGCAGAACTGATAATAGTTGGTGGAGGGGGTTGAGGTTATAAAAATGTCAATTAATTTTTTTTAAAGAATTTCAAATGATTTTTCACTTTCTATTAAGTAGTTCAATTAACATTTAAATTAAACAGAACATATATCAAGCTTCAGGAAAAAAAAATTACCCTTATTTTCTTTTAGCTGTGACAGAGCCACATTCATCCTGGAAGGAGCACATGCTCCCCTAAAATTTTGAAAGAAAAATAGCTTTAGAGAGCATTCTTTTTAAATGTTTTCAATGTTGATAGCTTTTCTTTGTCTAAGAGGGGGCTTAGTCTTATACGAGGAGGGACACATATAAGAGAAGGGAATTAGAATGAGACGAAACACATGGCAAAAATTTGAACCTGTATATTCATAATTTATCTCGTAACTTAACTAATTCATAATTTATCTCGTAACTTAACTAATCGAAACTAACTCAAGTGGATACTTGTAGCTTTTACTATCATCATATTGGTCCCCGCTCGTTTGTTTGGATTTTTTTTTTTAAAGTTATTTTAAATATTCCAAAAAATATTTTTACTTCATGTCAAAAAAAGAAAGAAATTTTACAAAAAAAATGATATTTGATAAGTTGAAAAATATAATTTCTCACAAAAGCTAAATTTCAATTTTTTTTTTAAACTTATGTGCTTTAGTTAAAACTTAATTAAAGGAGCATGTAAATGTCATATAAGCAGTTGTCTTTATTTCGTATTTTGCTTTACTTTCTTCTTCTTTTTATCAGATGTGTCGGGAAGAATCAGTAAAAATTCGATCAATATATATATATTCTAGAGTTAACAATTTGGATATGTTATATGCAAGGGGTACACAAGTGGAAATAATGTAATATACGGGAACGTTTTACGTCAGTTAACCATATGTTTGACGTTAAAAATGAGGCGGTGTCAGTTTTGTAAATATTAAATCACTATGTACGTCAGTTGTGTAAAGAACTGACGTTAAAAGTGATTTTCAACACTTTTAACGCCGATTGTTTATACAATCGACGTTAAATGTATGATTTTTACGGCAGTTAAATAAATAACTGACGTAAATAATTATGAAACTTGTTTCTTTCGTTGTCATATCCCTGTTGTCACTCTTAACGCAGATCACTCCATATAATGCAGTTTATTTCTATACCTTTTTTTTAAAACAAGTTTATTTTTAATGTTAATTAATTAGCTTGAATTAGTAAACAAATTCTTGTGCAAATTAAAATAAATAAACACTTAACATAAAACAAGTTATATGTATAATCAAATCGTATCTCATTGAAGCGATTCATAAGTTACAATTACATGATTAAAAGATAAAAAAAATTTGCAACATAGCCCTAAAATATAAAAAAGTTTATGTTTCAACATCATTTTTTCTTCTCAATCCTGTCCTCAGAAACTCCAATTGATGCATCTCCTCCCTCACTTGAATTCCTTGATGCATCATCTTGAATCCACAGTCACTTGCTGCCAAAGCAGGGTGAAAGGGCTGACTGGGATGAAATAAAGTGAGGGAGTCACATTACGTGATTCACCCAACCTTACCATCCATGTTACGTGATTTACTCAACCTTAGAAGTTTTTCGACCATTAAGACAGAGACCTTTAAGTCTAGGTATGGGAAGAAATAACAAAATCTCAAATATGATATAGCCATATTGTGAAGGAATAGAAAACGCACGAAATATAGAGGAAAAGAAGAGGCTGTATTACAGACTGATACAGAAGAATGGTACTTTATATAGAGAAGAGAGACTAGCTGATTTTCTTGAAAACTGATCTATAAACTTAATGCTCATTAAGAGGATTAGGTTACAATGTGTATGGGTAAGTAGCACAATAGTCATGGGTAAGTAGCACAATAGTCAAAGGAATGAATGTTTTTGCAGAAACTTATACACTTTTAACGTCAGTTGTCTTCAACAACTGACGCTAAAAGTGTTTTTAATAAAAAATATTTATTTTTAACGTCAGTTGTTTAATACAACTGACGTTAAACAAAGACTTTTAATGTCAATTGTTTAAAACAACTAACGTTAAATAAACGACCTTTAACGTCAGTTGTTACAAACAACTGACGTAAAATGTTGTTTTATTTTTGGTTTTTGATTATAACGTTTACAACCGCGCGCCTTCTACACTTCGCTCTGTTCGGCTCTGTTCTTCTTTTCATCACACTCACTCTCACTCTCACTCTCAACTCTCACTCTCACTCTCACTCTGCCCTAATCGCGAGCTCATCTCCACCGCAACCACTGCGAGGGCTTCTTCGCCACCACCGTGAGGTACACTCTTAACCCTAACTCTATCTTTCCTGCTCATTCTTTGCAATAACTTGACATCTCTCTTTCCCCTTCCCGCGCACTAACTATCATTGTCCCTCTGCTCTCAGTAACCACATCGAACGTTGGCCACCACTCGAGCCCCCTTCCCCACCACCACGCGAGCACCTATTTCTGGTGAGTCTTTAGGGCAGATTTTTTTTTTTTTTTGAGTGTATGTTGAAACTGTAGTCTCTGTATAGTTGAAACTTGAAACCGTGAGTTTGAGTTGTTTGGAATGTCTCTATTTCTGGTCGTGGGTTTTGTGTTTTCTCTTGTTTTTCTTCTGCTATCATGACCTATTTAAAAATGGGAAGAAATTTAGAGTTGCTTGTAGCATGTGACATCAACAATATATTGCTCATTGGAATTTTGTTTTGTTAATTTAGCTTCATCTGCTTATTTCTTTTGTCTTAAGAAACCTGAAAATGGTGTAAATTTGAAATAATTTTTAAACGCCTTGGATATATGTTTTGTATATCTACAGAACCTATCTAGTTATGGATCGTAGTTGGATGGTTTGTAAGCGCACTAGTGCTGAGTATTTGAAGGGGGTGAGAGAATTTATAGAATTTGCTCAAAGGAATGTTCCTAATAGTAATGGAATGTTCTGTTGTCCTTGTGTCAAGTGTTTGAATACGAGGAAATGTACGATGAAGGATATACGTACTCATTTGATTTGTGAAGGGATTTACTTGAGTTATACAAGATGGATATGGCATGGTGATGTGTTGTTGAGTAGTACGACAAGTGTCTCCCAAAGTGAGGACATTGACGTAGATATGGAGGATGATCGAGCAGAGGACATGATCCGCGATATTGGAGAAGAATCTTTTCATCGAGCTCATATGTATGATAGGTTGTGCAGTGATGCGGATAAGCCTTTATATCCAGGGTGTACTACTCATACACGGTTGTCGGCGGTGCTAAAATTGGTTTGTGTGAAGGCGAGAAATGGTTGGACCGATAAAAGCTTCACGGAATTGCTTGAAGTGTTGAAAGACTTACTTCCGGAGGACAACACATTGCCTGACCGTAACTATGAGGTCAGGAAGGTATTGTGTCCGATGGGTATGGAGTATAAGAAGATACACGCATGCCCCAATGATTGCATATTGTACACCGGTGTTCATGAAGACAATCATGATTGCCCCAAATGTGGGTTATCACGATACAAAGTGAAGGGTGGTGATGATGATGATGATCTTGATGATGTGAGAAAAAGGGTCCTCGTGCAAAGGTGTTGTGGTATCTTCCAATAATTCCCAGGTTCAAGCGATTGTTTGTCAATGCGTAAGATGCGAAGAATCTCAGATAGCATAATAATGAGAGGAAACGTGATGGAAAGGTTCGTCATCCTGCTGATTCTATGCAATGGAAGAATATTGATACTATGTTTCCGGATTTCGCCGATGAGTCAAGAAACCTAAGGCTTGGACTTGCTTCGGATGGAATGAATCCTTATGGTAACATGAGTAGTATTCATAGTTCATGGCATGTTCTGTTGATAATTTACAACATGCCCCCTTGGTTGTGCATGAAGCGCAAATACATGATGTTGTCTATTATGCATTTGAGATTTTTGAATGTCCATTGGAGCACGATGGATGGGTGGCACGCCCAAATCAACAGATGATATTTTCCTTCTGTGGTGAAGATCTCGGGCACGCCTGCAGAGATAACATCTGAATGGCCAGCACGGTTTTGAGTCTCTGGTGCACGTAAGTTAATTTTAATTTTATAACTTATTTATGTTTGGTATTTTTCCATTTAATTATTTATTTTAATTTCAATATATATATTATGTAATTAACATCCACACCTTTTCATATCTTAGGTATCTCCATCGTCTTCAGCTTGATAAGGGTGTTGCATCAGTTTACGGCTTCTTAGATCCGTCAATCCTTGTGCCCAAATTCTTTGCTGGCGATGCATTTAGTAAATACATAGGGAACTTGTTGGGAGACAATCGGAAAGAATTATATCTGGCTCCCTACTGTATGAAAAACCATTGACAGTTGTTCATACTTCATCCGTCTAGGCATACTGTCATATTCTTATGCCCTCTCCACCAAAAGCCGCCACAGGAGGTGGTGGAAGCTGTAAATAAGTAAGTAACTAATCTTAAATTTAATTTAAGTTTTAATATCAGTTGTTTTTAGTTTATTACACACATGATATATGAATTTGTTAATTGACATGATCATTTGTTTATGATAGCGCACTGAAGGCGAGTAGCATAAGTTGCGCCAACGGGAGAAGTAGGACTTCTAAGGCTAAAGCAAATCCTGAATGGACCATCCTCAAGTTTTGGTAGTTTATTTATCAAATAATTAATATTATAATTACTAATTTATATGTATATTCAACTGACATTTAAATTAATTTTGTTTGTAGTCTCGATTTCAACCTGACGGGTGGTCGTGCGACTATTATGTGATGCTTCATATGCTGAACATAGTCTCCGCATCTATTACGGATGGATGGAATAAGGTAATATTTAAACAACTTGTTAAATTATATATTATAGTTTTGAAGATGACTTGCGTTAATGTTATTGTTATTATTTGAACGTGTGTAGGCATTTAACGACCAATCGCCTCTTCAAGAAGATGAGTTTATAAACTTGAGGATGCGCTTAGCTGAATTCTTCTTCAAGTATGCGGTTGAAAAAGGAATTGACAAGATACCTCCGCAATACTTAGATGAATAGTTTTTTTGTTAGACTTTAGAAACTAATTAATAATATGTATATATATATATATATATACACACATACATACTTAGATTGGTAGTTTTGTTTTTAGCCATTAGAGACTAAAATTTATATATATATATATATATATATATATATATATATACTTGTAGATAGTTATGTTTTTCCTATACATGGGTTTTGGTTTTAAGTCCCCCCATTGTTCCTTTGTATATTTTTTTCTTTTTGTTAATATTGAAATTTAAGGGTAGTGTTTGCAATTACGTAACGTGTGTGATATTACGTATTCTTGGGATATTTACGTGAATGCGAGGGATAGCCAGGGGAGTGATATTTTAAAACTGAATTTAAAAAAATAATCTATTAACGTCAGTAGTATCAAACAATTGACGTTAATAGTATTTTTTATAAAATATACATTACACTATTAACGCTCGATTCGCAATAAACAATCGACGTTAAAATTAAAACCTTTAATGTCGGTTCTTTACCACAACCGACGTTAGTTTTAACCAAATTAACGCCGATTGAGTTAAAGAACCGAGCGTTAATAGTTTTATATTTAACGTCGATTGTTTAAACAATTGATGTTAAAATATTAACTATTAACGCTACCGTATTTACGCCGAGACAATATTCCGACGTATAAAATCAATTTTAAGCGACGTAAAAAACATTTATTACACTAGTGGTACCAATATTTTTTATGAAAGGGAACGAATGGTTTTTATGTAAGATCTATTAATTGCACGAAACATATCAGAAAACTTCGAATATCACGACATTAATATGAACGGAGCCTATACAATAATTCCTCTCCGCGGCGAGAACCACAAGCAAGCAACAATCATTACAGCAATATTGTCCAAAAATGGTTGCTCACCTACCAAATGACAAACTTTGGTAATTTATGGATTCGCAAAAGCAAAGAAAGATGTAACAAGTATCAAACTTTGCTCATTTACCTAGTACTTAATAAAAATAGAAATAAAACATCCCCTGTATATCCCGTGACCTGTGCATAATCTTTCTTGCTTTCCTAGGTTGCATTTTGTGCACAGCCTTGGAATATAATATTGAAACTAGGCCTTTCAACATCTCATCAATGCTGTTGTTGGATTTGTTCATTCAAGATCAAACAATTAAGGAATTGTTCTAACATGAACCAGGGTGTCCTTGGCCCAACTCACATAGAGCTCAAGGAGCGGGGTTGGACGTACTGTCCTAAAATGGACCAGGGAGTCCTCGGCCCAATTTGATCCGAGCCCAAGGAGTACCAGCCCAATGGTTTCAGAGACCACAAACCGAGATAAGGCCTCCACTTAAAGGATGGGACGGTACAAGAATATTTGAATATGTCTCATACAATTGGATCGCGGACGTTACAACTAAGATTAGCTAACCACACCATTAATACCATTAACACGCGAGAGAGAATCATGCTCCACATAATGATAGTTAATGGGTGACACCCCATCTATATATATCAGGTCTAGTCCTCAAGTATGACCATCTTCCTCATACACCAAAAGTTGAGTAATACCTCGGCATGGTTCTTCCCCATACCCAGAACTACGTTTGCTTTGATTCCCACTTGGGATACGTAGGAGCAGAATACACTATTTTGTAAAGCTATAATCATATACTCACATCTTCTGCTTGATTTTGAAAAAGACAATTGTCACTAATACTAAGGGTGTGTTTGTTTTGCAAAAAATAAGGGGATTGAGCAGCACAAAAGTTTTTGTCCCCTGTTTGATTTGAAAAGTGGTGAGGGGACATGACAAAAAAGGGGTGAGGGACAGGACAAAAACCCAAAATTTTGTTCCGCACCAAACCATGAGACCAATTTTTATCCCAAGGACAGACTACAAAAAAAGACAAAATTATCCTTACATCTCTCTCTATCTCCCTCTCTCTCCCCCTCCCTCTCTCTCTCTCCCACCCCACCCCACCCCACGTTAACGTTATTTAATTTTATGAGAGTAATAATATACATTATAAAGGGTATCATAGTAAAATTAATATTATTTTACTTGTGTTGTCCATTATCTATAAAACGAAGTACGGGACAAAAAGTTGTCATGTGTTATCCTGCTAGTACTATATTGTCCTGTGCCTTAATGCATATCAAACGCACCCTAAGCATTACCATATGAAACAATATTGGCCATTGCATATCACCGTTGATTATTACATATATTATCATTTGTAGTTGGATCTGAAAGGTTTAATTGCCCTCCTTAACAGAAGTTATATTTGAACAACCAAATTGTGACACCGTATGGTTTTTTAGCATATTTTTTTGGATGTATGTATATAACAAAGATGAAAAAGTAAGTGAGAGATGAAAATAAACACATACGATATCTAAAACTTGATGTTCAAATATCATAGCTCTTAATTTAATTCCTTTGAAATTTTAACGACTTTCTATTGATCATTCCAACATTTTGATAGTCATCATCAATGTTGACTCTTTTCTTAAAGGGATTTTCTATCATGTGTCACTTTGCACATGTTAAGAAATCCAAAAGTAGCAATTTTTTATTGAAATAGTAAACATCTCAGTTTTGAAAATATAAAATACACAAATTCCTATATAAATTACTCTTTTAAGATCCTTAACATGTGCAAAATTGCACGGGATAAAAAAACTTTTTCTTAAAATATATATTTTTAATTAAAATGCTAACTAGTACGTTAAATAGGATACTGATTAAGGAATTAAAAATAAAAATATTTGATTGGAAAAATATATATTCCATACATGTAAATTTGAAAAGATGTGGTTTTCAATAAAAAAAAATCTATATATTAATTTCTCAATCAATGTCCAAAGACTCTAATTAGCATAACCTTTATTCTAAACTCATATCATCCTAAATACAAATCTATAAAAGAAACTTGATGGTAACAATCCAGGGTTTTTCAGTAATTTCAATTGAATCTACACCCCCTTCTCCACCACTCGGGTTTTTGATCTCTATAGTGTAATTCGCTTAGCAAATTATCAATTTGGTGCAAGTTAAAAAAAAAAAAATATTACCCATCTGGGATGAGGCATATATGAGATATCCAACTTTGAAGTCGTACATATCATATATGACTTCACTTTTTATTTTTTTTAAATAAAATGATGGAAGTCGTATTTCCTATGTACGACTTTTAGTAAAAAGAATTTACTTATAAGGTGTAAGTCCTATATGGGAAGTACGACTTCCATCATTTTATTTAAAAAAAAATGAAATCATACACAACTCCAAATTCATATATTTCATTTACAACTTACCCAAAATAAATAATTTTTTTTTAACTCGCACCATATTAGTAATTAGCTAACCAAATTACACCATACACGTCAAAAATCTGCCGCCACTCTCACTCTTGACCTCTGCCAAGAAGTTCGCTCCATGCCGGGATAATTGATTATTTTCCAAAAAAGAGACATGTAAATAACTGAATAAGTATGATTTTGCAATCATAAGTGATGACCATAACTAAATAAGGTGGCGTTTGGAAGTGCTTATTTAAGCTCCTTTTGACTTATCTGATGATATAAGCTCTTATGTAGTGTGTTTGGTAGAGCTTATAAAAATAACTTATGTCATCCCATAAGGAGTTTTTGACTTATTTTCATAAGTCACTAGGAGGAGTTTATGGAATTATCACAAGAGCTTATGCACCTGAACACCCTCTCCGTGTTTTTCACTATTCGAATCCTCTCATGCCCCTTTCTTTCTTTTTCTTTCTTTAAGTGCTTATGTCATAAGCTCTTATGTGATAAGGTCTCATATGATAAACTCTTAATTAAGTTGTTTATCCAAACGCACCCTAAGTAAGATTTTGAAGTGTTTCAAAACTTTGAAGCCTAGGCCGGATCTTTCTTCACATAAGGTTTGCCAATTCAACCGATAAATAGATCGCTATTTAGATTAAATTTAACATCGAGACCATTCTACCCATGCTTGTAAATTCGTGGCAAAAACCATAGGAAATATGAAGTAGGTCACATGCATGTAGCCATTAATATGACAATAACTTCTCGGTTGCCACATACTGAGGGCAGCGATAATGATCCTTTTCAGCCATTGAAGCATGATAACTATTGGCTAAAATATGTATTCCGAATATAGTGCTTATTCCGTTAGACTAGGACTATTTACGTTAGCTAGTTTTTCTCTTTTAGTTGTTAGCTAGTGCTATTTACATTAGCTGGTTTTTCTCCTTTAGTAGTTAGTCTTCTCCTCCATTGTATCTATATAAGTCTTGTATTCCCTTTTAGGATTGTATTCTTTTTCTTCATTCTATTAAAGGGAGATTTGTATTCGATACATACAATTTTTCATTCATTCTGTAATATGGTATCAGTTTTACTTTATCAACCCCCTGCTTCGCCTTTTTTTCCCCCTTTCCTTCTTCCATGGCTGATCCTTCGCTTCTTGAACACCTCTGATGACAACCCACCTTCACCTCCTTCACCACCACAGATCGATCCCACCCAGAACCCTAACAGCCCCTATTTTCTGCACCCAGGGGAGAATCCAGGATTCGTCCTTGTCTCTCCCCCATTCAATGGCGACAATTGCTACACATGGAGCAGGGCCATCAAACGCGCATTATCCTCTAAAAACAAGATCAAATTCATTGATGGCACTCTCCCTCAACCAGTGGCCACCGATTCTTTGCATGACCCACAGCCCATTGTAACCATTTGGTCGTTTCTTGGATCACTAGAACTTTGTCTCCACAAATCATTCATAGCACCATCTCCTTCGATAATGCTCGGGCCTTATGGCTGGATCTTCAACATCGATTCACCAAAGGCAACCACTTTCGCATGTCAGATTTACTCCAAGAAATTCATTCCATGCGCCAAGGTGACAAATCTTTGTCTGTCTTTTTTACTGATATGAAGATTATTTGGGATGAATTGGAATTTCTACGCCCTACTCCTTCTTGTATATGCCATGTGGCTTGTTCTTGCCCCTTGAATACTTCTGTCCAGAACTACAAAGATAAGGAGCATACCATCTGTTTCCTCAAAGGCCTCAATGACTGTTATCAATCTGTGAGGTCCCAGATTCTCATTATGCATCCCCTTCCTTCTGCTAGTGAGGCTTACTCCATGGTTGTTCAACAAGAACGACCTTGTCTTGCTACACCCATCATGGAATCCACTGCGTTTGCAACCCATTCCACCAATTTCAACTTTCCAACTCGTGGTTCCAACTCTACAGGCAGAGGACGAGGCCGTTCCAACAACAATCGACCCCAAATGCTTTGTTCTCATTGTAACAGGACAAACCATACTGTTGACAAATGCTACCTTAAACATGGTTTTCCCCCAGGCTATAGGAATCGAAATCAGGGTGCTGCTCTCCAACTTTCTTTTGTTGCTCAAGGTTTCAACCAAGTTGAGGGCATTGATTTTTTTGATACCTATTCCCCTGTTGCTAAACTCACTTCCATTAGACTCTTGATTGCTCTTGCATCTGCCCAAAACTGGCACTTACATCAACTAGATGTATATAATGCCTTTTTACATAGTTCTTTAGATGATGAGGTCTACATGCATCTCCCCCCTGGCCTCACTGTTCAGCAACCTAATCAGGTTTGTCGGCTGCTCAAATCCATTTATGGCTTGAAACAATCCAGCCGTCAATGGTTTTCTAGTTTATCCTCCTTCTTAATTTGTCATGGATATTCCCAATCTCTTTCTGATTCCTCTTTGTTTGTTAAACATCACACTAACTCAGTTACTATTTTGTTGGTATATGTTGATGATCTTATTATTGCAGGAAATGATTCAATTGAAATTGCTAACATCAAAACAGTTTTACATAGAAAGTTTAGAATCAAGGATCTTGGACCCTTGAAATATTTTCTGGGACTCGAAATTGCTAGATCCAAAGCAGGAATCCACATTTGTCAAAGAAAATACGCCTTAGACATATTATCTGAATGTGGTTTACTTGCCTCCAAACCAGTTTCCACGCCTATGCCTAAAGGCACTCGCCTAAGTGAAAATGCAGGGACCCTACTCTCGGATCCTGCGGCATACAGAAAATTAATTGGTAAGCTTTTATATTTAACCACTACTCGCCCTGATATTTCTTATTCTGTTCAACAGCTCAGCCAATACATGTCAAAACCGACTTCCTTGCACTATGAAGCTGCTGTTCGTGTCCTCAAATACATTAAACACTCCCCTGCTCTTGGATTGTTCTATCCAACTACTTCTCAGCTGCAGATCAAAGCCTTTAGCGACTCCGATTGGGCTAGTTGTCCAAATTCTCGCAAGTCAATAACTGGTTATTGTGTCTTTCTTGGTGACTCTCTCATTTCATGGAAATCCAAGAAACAACCAACTGTTTCCAGATCTTCTTCAGAAGCAGAATACCGTGCCTTGGCCTCCACAGTCTGTGAAATTCAGTGGATTCATTACCTCCTACGTGATTTGCACTTCCACTCCATCCCTTCGGCTTTGCTATATTGTGATAGTCAGTCCGCTTGTCATATTGCCAGCAATGCTTCCTTCCACGAGCGTACCAAGCATATCGAATTAGATTGCCTTATCGTCCGTGAAAAGCTTCAGGCTAAGCTTTTTCATCTATTACCCATTTCAAGTGTTAATCAGCTGTCTGATGTTCTGACCAAGGCTTTGAATCCAACTCCATTTCAAACTTTAATCTCCAAGCTGGGATTGCTTAATATTCATTCGCCAGATTCCAGCTTGAAGGGGGGTATTGGCTAAAATATGTATTCTGAATATAGTGCTTATTCTGTTAGACTAGGACTATTTCTGTTAGCTAGTTTTTCTCTTTTAGTTGTTAGCTAGTGCTATTTCTGTTAGCTGGTTTTTCTCCTTTAGTAGTTAGTCTTCTCCTCCATTGTATCTATATAAGTCTTGTATTCCCTTTTAGGATTGTATTATTTTTCTTCATTCTATTAAAGGGAGATTTGTATTCAATACATACAATTTTTCATTCATTCTGTAATAATAACAGATAGTCTCATCTAGAATTTATTTGAACCAAATTGATGGCTAGTTAGATAGTTGTTCGAATTAAAGGATAAGAGAGGAGAACTGTCCCTCTGACTAGGACGGTAGCAATTCGATCCCTCTATTAATAAATAGGTAAAAACATTAATCATTTTGAAAAAAGTTCATCACGTGAGTCCAATTTGGTAATGTTTTTCGGTTTGGATACCATAACTAAACGAAACATTTTTTTTAATTTAGAGGGACATTTTATCTATTTCTTAATGTGAAGGATCAACTTGCAATTATCCTATAATTTCAGAGACCAAAATGATATTATTCTCTCTAAAAAATACCCCCGGACTCAATTATAAGCAAAAAAATATAAGCAAAAACCAACCAATTCAACCATATTTAATGTCGGTGTCCCAAAAGTCAAGACAATCAACTCCAACAAATTTTCCTTTCACTTTTCCAAGAGCATTGCACACTCCCGATACAATTAAAAGGTATTTTAGTAATTGTAACTCTTTTTTTTTTTTACATAAATCAAGATAATTAAACTGAATTAACTAAATTTTTTAATAAATGTAAAGTTAGTTAATTTTGCTTATAATCGAATGCGGATGGAGTAACATAAAAATGATGTTAAAGGTCTGCAAGAGAATATTTTTTTTCTAAAAATGTGTGCCCTTAAAAAGAAAATAATTAAACTGAAATAAGTTATTGATCAACGGATTTGATAATAATAATTTTTAATTAATAGGTTTGAAAATTTATCCTAAAATAAAAAATATTAAATGAAAATAAGTAAATAATATACATATAAGATAGTTTATAAAAAGTACTATAAAGTTATTAGGATACATTTATTTATCAAATATCTCTATTTTTGTTAAGCAAGTTTATAAGTTAATTTATTGAAGTTGTCAAATTAACAGTCTTAATATAATCTTAAGAGATATGGACGAAACATTTTCATATCCTAAAAAATAAAATAGAAATGATTTTTGAACACAAAATCCTGACACCGTATTTCCCAACATCGTATCTCTTCTAGAAATTAAATTCCGGATATGAAAAATGACTTTTCGGGAATTAAATTTCGGATGTGTAAAATGACAATTCGTATATTTTTAGAATTACCAAAATTTATTTTCTATACCTGTAAAATTTTAGACGTCCGAAATTTAATTTTCGGACATGTAAAATTTTACATATCCGGAATTTAATTTCCGAATATGTAAAATAAATGTAGTATGTTTTTAGAGCTACCATGATTAATTAAATTTCTGGACGTGCAAATTTTTTAGACACGTGACTTTTTACGCTCATATTTTTATACAATGTCCGACTCCCACCGTGTGTTCAAATAACAACAATGAAAATAGAAACCGATAAAGTAACTTGCTGTTAACTAAGGGTTGCTTGGGAAAAGTGATGGGTTTGGTTTAAGACGTGTTTCTATGGATACATGAGATGAATTAATTTTCATCTCAAAAGCCGAAGGAAAATATCCGGATGTTAAATACCTCAATCGATTACCTGGAGATTGGAGTTGAGGAAAAGGAAAACAACAAATTGCGAAATGATGTGTTATGAACCTTTTTTTTTTATAAGCGTGTTATAAATTTGTAAAGGAAAAATGGGGGTTAATTTTTCTTTGAAGACATAGTCACATGACTCACATGATCATTATCACCATATCACTTTTGTCACTTGAATAATGTAAGAGGTAACTTGGGCCAAATCTATACAAGGTGTCACGCTTAGATTAAAGATAAAGAGGATTCGATAGGATTTTCCCCCCCTTTCCCTTATCTAAGAAGTGAGAAATTACCCCTATATTAAGTATAAAAAAAGAAGAAGAAGAAAGAGAAGAAATTACCCCTATCTACACAATTTCCTACCAGAAAAATTACATATATCTAATCTACGTTTACCGAAGTGTATCCCTCGTTTGGACATCATGAATATGAATATGATGATTGTCATGGGCAAATCTTATTTATCACCTACATTTACGATGTAATCTGCAATTGGTTTCACCCAATCACTACATTCTCCTCGGTTGTCTCCCTTGAGTCCCTTCAAATTTCATCTCACGCCACCTATATATTCCCTCACTGCAGACTCCCATAAGGACATTTTAGTAACTCTTCCCCCCTCTCCCTCCTTTTTTTTTTTTTTTTTAAATGTTAACCAATATCTTAAGAATATAGTTTAACAAATGAAAAAATGAAAAGAAATACCATCCCCGATCCACAATATAAGAAACAAAACTCCAAAACACACGGATCGATGAAATGTATTGGAATGAGTTAATTGTAATTAATACTCATATAAATTTTCAAAAACACCATTTCTAATTTTAATTAATATTCTGATGACTTATAATTAATGACGGTAATTAATAAGGACAACATTAAAAATTAACATTTAATATGTGTGAAAATTGATTCATGTTTCTTATATTTTAGACAAAAAAAGACCTATTTGTTTCTTATATTGTGAATCGGAGGTAGTACTCCCTCTAGTCCTTATTATAAGAAACAAAACCCTAAAACACACAGATCAAGAAAATGCATTAAACAAGCTAATTGTAATTAATATTCATATAAATTTACAAAAATACCTCTTCTAATCTTAATTAATGTTTCACTTGTATGGAAAGTTGATACTATTTCGTAAATATAAATCCTATAATAAATAAGGGTAAAATTGGAAATTATCATTTAATGTGTCAAAATTGATCAATGTTTCTTATATTTTGTACCAAAAAAAGTATCCATTTATTTCTTATAATAAAAATCGGAGGAGTATTTGATAACAACTTGTATATTCAATATTTGAAAATATAATACACTTAACTTTTCAAGAAAACATTTTTTTGTATTCGTTAACCAATGCCTTATTATACAACGTTTCTCTTGAATAAATTGGATGGTCATCATTTTTAAATGATCAAAATGACTTTAAAAATATTAAAGTATCATGGAACATATAAAAAAATTAATTAACGAGTTTAATTAATATATTAACAATATAAAAACATTTATACTATCAATCAATTATAAATTATTATATTATTAAAAATATTTAACTCTTATTATAGATTACCTTAAAAGCTACACATAACCTGATTTATGATTGATTGAAAGTATAATTTTTTTACACTAATTGTATATAAAATTTAAGGAGAATGCTAATAAGTGTCATTATGGCATTGTTTAAGGAATCAACAAGTGAAAATTTGTATGGGAAATAGTGTATTTAGCATTTCAAAGTGAGACACTTAGTTTTTTAATACGAATTTTTATTTTTTTGGATTTCTTAACGGATACTCTTAGGATACTCGTTAACAAGACCCAAAATCTAAACTCTTAATTTATTCTAACCAAAATCTTTTAAGAATTTTATTGCTTTATTATTACCCAAAAAAATATACAACTGAAGTCTGAATGAAATGAACTAATGCGGTTCTCTCATTTATGTGTGAAGCATTAACGCCTGAGTAGAAAATTTTATCTTAACGGAGGAGCATTTAATATTCAATAACCTGCCCTGCCCCCATCAAATTACCAAACCATCCTTCTCACCTACGAGCCTCCTCTTTCGCTAACATAAAAATAAATAAAAAACAGAATAATCAAACCTTCAAATTCCAATATTAGCGTGTACGAGAAAGATTAATTTTCTCTATTTCAGTTTTTTTAGGGAAAAAGATGGTTTATACCATCTAATTTGTTGTAGTTTAAAATTATTGTGATTTAATTATTTTTCATTTTGAAAACTTCCTTATCTTTTTACTCCTACAAAACTAATTTACAAACAAATATTATTAAATTATACTAATAGCTTCATACCATTTTTTGTAATTTATTATATAAAAGTGATTTTTTTACACCACCTAAACGAAATAGATTATCTTAAAATTGTTTGTAACAAATATACATAAATAAAAACAAGTTAAGATTATAATCGATATAATTTTTTTTTAGCTTTCCCAAATATACTATAAATAGTTTTATTAAAAAAAAGGGTTCTTTGGAAATGTCTTTAAAAAAAAATTGTCTTCTCATTTCTTTTCAACTTCTCTCGAGAGTTTATGCTTTTCCTTATTTCAATATCTTATATATTTAGAGCTTGTTTGGGAGAAAGAAATTATTTGAGTGTGTTTCAACTGTTTTCTATCCAAAAAGCTGAAACATGAAATAAGCAATGTGTTTGGGATGTTTAACTTATTTTTTAATACAACTTTTTTGTGCCAAAAACGTTGTTTTATAATAATCGAATGGATATGATTGTTTTCCAAAATAGTTCAGCGTTTTCTATATGAGACTTTACTCTTTCCCGTAATGTCCCTCGTTTCTCTTCTCACCCCACCCCGCCTCCACCTCTCACCCATGTCCAGCACAACCCACACCTCCCCAGCCCCTAACCAGCGGGGGCCGCGCAACCCAAAAGCCGACATCGACGTCATTGTACCTCCGTCGTTAGCCACCCACCCACCAAGGAGGAGCCGCGCAACCCAGGCGGCCCAAGGAGGAGTCGTACGACCCACCCACCAAAAGTTTCAGGCGACCCACAATCGTCCTGACGCGACCTCGCCGGCCTCGAATGAGGGAGTGTTGAGGGTGAGAAGGAAGGGGCTGCAAATGAGGGAAAATGACCCTATTGTTCTCGCATGGTGGGGTTTGCTAAACTGAAGAAGTAACAGAGATGGGCCTTTTGAGAGAAACGGGCGAATTACTGAAGGGACCAATATTTTTATTTGTGTGTCAATATTTTTTATAGCAAGCAAATTGATTAATTTTTAAAATAATTTTGACTAATTTTTTTTTTTACATATTGGGTCAGTATTTTAATTAAAATAAATGAATAAATATTTTAATTTGAAACAAACAAAATAGATTATAAACAAATTACTTCGTACAAATTTTCGTAATTTACTATATAAAAGTGATTGTTTTTACACCACCCAAACGAAATAAATTATCTTAAAATCGTTTTTCAGCAAACATACCAAAACAAAAACAGATTACGATTATAATTTTTTTTTTCAAATAATCGATTATTTGAAAAAATGTTATCAACATAATCTTTTTTTATAGCTTTCCCAAACACACTCTTATATATAAAAACCTTTTTTTTTTCTTCCTTGTTTCTTCTCTTTGACTAGTTGTACTTTTACATACTCCGATTCTCTCTCTCTCTCAATTCTTTCTCTCTCCTCTGTCTCCTCCGCAACCCACTTCGGCGACGCCGCCGGGACCAGCATTCGTCGCCGGGGTTTCTCTTCATCCGCCGTTTAACACCCTCATCTCACCCTCTCAACTAAACCGTTTCAACCGGGTCCAGGAGAACCGGTTATTATTATTATTATTTATTTTTTTGCTTCTTCTTCTTCTTCTGGTCCAAGTCGCTGCATGAGTTGAAGAAACGGTGGCTTTGACTTTGAATTGTAAATGGGGTTGCTGGGTTTCTGGTTTCTATGAAGAGGAACAGATCCGAGAAGTTTATTTTGCATTGTAGAGCGTGAATAAGAAGTGGGTTTTGATTTTCAGAGGTTGAGGTTTATGATGTACGGAGCTCTGGGTAGCGATCGCAGAGGGTGGTGGAGTTTGGGTGAATCTCTCACATGGAATGGCCGATCTTGTTAGCTACGGGAATGCCAATCGTGACATCGACCAGGTCAATTCCTTGTTTAATGTCAAAGTTCTGATTTTTCTAGTCAAATTTTGATGCTTTGTTTATGTTTTTGTTCAAATTTTAGAACTGGACTACTTCTATTGTTCAATTTTTTTTTTCTCTTGTCTGGTAGGTAAGAATAAGAATGTTATGAATATGATCAAGTGCTTGTGTGTGTTTTCCTTGTTTGAACTTTGAACTAAGTGAGAAATTTAGGGGAAGTGAGAAGAACATATAGCGAGTGAATATATGTATCAAATCTGTTTTGTGTTGGGATATTGATCTGACCTGAATGATGTGATTTGATTCCAAACAATATCTGGGATGATGCTCCTTCTTATGTGGTGGTGCGCAGAGGAGGGACTATACCTGCAATGATGCTTCGATGCCAAGGTCACATTGAGCAGCAAGAGAGGAGAGATGTATGTGAAAGATGAGATACCTAGGTAGCAATATTCGGTATTTATAGTGATGCTCTGAGTGACATGATTGGGTTAGTTGCATTAATTAAGGAGTGCAATTTGCGATATTTTCGCCCAGGATTTTAACCGTCGTGCAGGGAAGCAGTTATGCAAGAAAGCAGTGTTACGAGATGAGTACGGCCATGCTGGCCCTGGACCGTATGTACGGTCCAGAACTGATACCAACCAAAATTAGGATAGATTTTTTTATCGAAAATTTCATCTTGTCCTCATTATGGAGTGGTGCAGCTGATTAAATGAATTGTTGCTTTATCAAATGCCTTGGGTTGGGGTGTCTCTAAAAGGAAAGATATGGCTTGCTTGTTTGTACTTGCCTATTTGGTAGATGTTCTAACCTGGATTTTAGGGCATGCTCTTGGTCTAATCCGAGCACAAGTTGAGGGCGTCTTCTTCCTTGTGTGGCGGCTCCAGTGAGAGGGGGTAGGTACCTTCAAAGGTACTCCAATGCTCAAGTTAGTATGGTACCTTCAAAGGTACTCCAATGCTCAAGTTAGTATGGTACTCTAGTGTGACTGTGTGAGTATCCAAAGAGAAAAAGAGTTTATACCTGAGGGTCCTTCCCTATCTATAGTTAATGAGTTACTTAGGAGCGATGTTGGGCCATTCGGTGTTGCCCGCTTGGGTTGGGCTTGGACCTGAGTTCTGGTCCAGAACAGTAGAGTTGTGATAAAAGCTCCGAATTATTTATTAGGCAAAATATGTTGATCAGTCATGTACGTTCTTTTTTTTTTCTCTTCACTTTGGTCCTATTTTTTTTTTTTTTTGCATTTGGTCCTATATGTTATTTTTTGTCACCTTGCTAGTCCTAAAACAAACGTCGTCAAGAAGGAATTGACGGAAATGACTAATATGGAAGACGGAACATAATGTATATGACTAAAATGAAAAAAGTAAAGTGTATCTTCCCTTTCATTACTCCTCATTTTGGTCCTATATGCTATGTTTCGTCTTCTATGTTCGTCCTAAAACTGATATCATGTACGGATTGACACGGGAAGGACTAACGTGTCAACAGAACATAATATATAGGGCCTATTTAAAAAAATAAAACTTATAGGACCAATGTGAAAAAGAAAAAAACGTATGGGACGAATCGACCTATTTTGCCTGTTAACAACTTAACATTCTCTCTAGAGAGGGTGATCCTTAGAAACAAAGCAAGTTCCATGATGGAAATAGAAACAGAACATGAATGACAGAAATGGAAACAAGGAAAGAAATCACGAGTAGAGACTTTCGAGTACAATGCCGAAAAGGATAACAACTTCTGGATACCCATTTTCCTTCCCTCCAGCTTCCTTTATACTTCTGGTTGCTGCTGATCACACCAAAACCACCTCTGCTGATGTGGCCTCCTTCTCATGATTCTTCCAAACAGATTCCTCATGATTCTCCCCTCCCCCAAACGCTTTCTCATTGCTTTTGCCCAATTTACCCTCTCCTTTCCTTCTTCTAGTATAGATCATCCACTGTTGTGGGCTTCCCTCCTTTGGGCCTAACATTCGACATCTAACAATGTTTGAATGTGATGAACCATGATGTACTGTAGCCAACTTGGTTCAAATTGTTATGGACGGATAGGTGCTAACCTTGGACAAAGATAGGTTCTTTTGATGCATGTTAAAATAATGCAGTACCTTATAACTTTATTGGATAGTTTGAAACAGGATATTGAAACTTTCATCAATGTTGTTGTATCAGCTGTGGTACTAGTAACTGAACCATTGATGATCTAGTTCTAGATGGAAGCTGACTAAATTAGCATCCGACTATTGAAATTGAGCCAGCAATCAATGTTCATTGCTTGGACAATAATCATTGTGTTCCTATAAATATCTTTCTTTGTACAATTTCCGACCACCAACTTGGGAGAAAATATCAATAAGGAAGAGACTAGAGAGTCAGAGCGATGCTTCTCAAAGAAACTGAATATTGTAAAACATTGCTGGATTCCTTATGAAACTTCACAACATTCGTAATATATATTGCCTTAGATCATTTTTATTTCTCATTTCTCCACCCCTGCTGTATTTCTTAAGTCAATATTTGTTTCCCTGTATCTTTCCGTTGGTTTACCATGTTACTTTTTCATTCTGCAGGCATTGATTGCATTGAAAAAGGGTGCTCAACTGCTTAAATATGGTCGTAAAGGAAAGCCCAAGTTTTGTCCATTTAGACTTTCCAATGTAAGGATGGCTGGACAGTAGCTACTTTTGTATGTTGGCTCATTTTATATGTACAATATAGTCTGGAAAGACTTCTAAATTGTATTTTTAATATTTTTTATCTGCCCTGTTATCAATGGAAAAGCTATTTTATGTGCCCTTCTTACTTCTTAGTAGAAGTTTACTACTTGAAATCATTAAAAACGACCCTACTTCAAATAGTTTTGTTGAAATTTTGGTTTTGACATGGACATAATGTCCATTGATGCATGTATCTTTCTGCACCTAGCAGGATAAGGCTTGGTTATAGTTGGAGTAATGATTGCTAATGTAATTGAATTTAATATTATATGAACTTAGATTTCTGTAAGTGGACCTTACAAGGCTCCATTTCTTTCTTCGATATGAATATAGAGTTGTCATATTGTGTGTGCTACTGTGCTTTGTGTTTCCATGTTCTTAATTTCATCAGCAGGGAGTGACTTATTAAGCTGTGATCGTCTGATTAATTTTAATGTATTGACTATAGCCTGCTCCTTATCTTTTTTGTGCCCATTTTCTTTCCCTTTTTCATGGATTTACTGCATTGCAATTAGGTGACTAGTGGCTACAACTTGATGCATCTTAGTTTAATAGCATGCCATATGTTAAGTCCACTTCTTGGCTAAAAATAAAATCAATACTTTCCTGAATCCTGAGTATGGATTTCTCTTCTTCATCACCACTTCTTAGTGGAAGGTTGCAGGTCATTGTTTATTATTACTATTACTATCCATATTTTTGTAGTTTAGCACGATTTTTTTGGTCCTATTCTTTATGTGGTCTCAGGATTAGGAATTTGGGATCAAAATAATTTATGTGGTGTTATTGCTTCTTTCACCATCCATGGGGTTAAGTGAGGAAGTTATGTATCTTCAGTACTAGTTTTGAAAATCTTTTAATAAGTTTCTGTTGCAAAAAAAGTTATTTGGCTTCTTAAGTAGTGGGGTCAAGAGTTTTTGGGATATATGGTAGTTTGTTAGTTTTTGATGTCACATCTCAGATTTAGTATAGTCAGCTGAGGCATCATCTGGGAACAAATAAAACTTGAAAACTTTGTTAGATTCACGTCAGATTTACTGACTTGTTACTTGAGTGGCATAATTTCCTCACTTTGGTGCTGACTAGTAGTGATTTTGTTGGTCTATTGCTGGACACTTATGTTTTTAAATTTGATGTATGCTTTTACAAACTTATTATTGATTTTTAATAAAAATGCATATTTTCTGTTCCTTCCTTGATATATTTTCTGTTCCTTTGAGTTATTTTTAATTGTACTGATTAGAATATCTGAAAATCCCAGGATGAATCATCTTTAATCTGGATTTCAAGTAGTGAAGAAAGAAGTCTGAAGCTATCTTCTGTCTCAAGAATTATTCCCGGACAAAGAACTGTGAGATTTCTACACCTCTATTTTATTATGTCTTTGTGATTAACTAAGTGATTTCAATAAATTGTTCTATAAACTGGTTCTTCTCTGTTATTTGATTATTTTTCCTTATCTTCTGGCAGGCTGTTTTCCAACGTTATCTGCGTCCTGAGAAGGAGTATTTGTCCTTTTCACTTATTTATAACAACGGGAAGCGATCCCTTGACTTGGTTGGTGATAACTTCTGAAAATCCATGGATAACTAGATTATTTTATGTCTATTTTCTGCATTTTCCATTATTATAAATGATGTTTTTTGTTGCTTTTCAGATTTGCAAGGATAAAGTTGAGGCAGAAGTGTGGATTGCTGGTCTCAAAGCACTAATATCTTCTGGTCAAGGTGGGCGGTCCAAAATTGATGGATGGAGTGATGGAGGCCTATATCTTGATGTAAAAGCACCTACCTGTTGTCTTCTTAATTATTTCATTTTACTTGTGTTTCATTTACTATGATGTATAAACTTGGAAAAATGATAATCTTACTCTTGAGCCAATTTCGGTGTGTTTCATTATTTTCCTTGAAATAAATGTTTTGGATGAATCACTATAGGGACTACTTGTTGCTTTTCTGCTTCATTAGAAGAATAGTTATTGTTTCCTGAGGGAAGCTAATATTTTTCCTATGGATTAGCAGGTTTTGTCCTGAAAGAATGTATACTGAAGTTATCTGAAACAAAATATCACTTACTTACTCTTCCTCTTTGATCACAATTTAGGAATAGATGATTGTGGCATTTGCCTACTTTAATTTTTGTACAGTAATGTTATTTATTGGTAAGTTATAGTTTAATTTATTAGACGTTTTCAAAAATTACTTTATTTCTTCCGATGCCAATATGCTGCATGATAGCTTGAATGATAAAATACTTGCTAAGCTGCTTATAATTCTTTCTGGCTCAATTACTTTCAGGAGGGTAGAGATTTGACATCAAATAATCCTAGTGAAAGTTCAGCTAGTGCTTCACGGGACATCAGTTCTCCTGACGTTTCTGCGAGTCTGCCGAATAATTCTCCAAAGTCCTTTCAGCCTGAGAATACCTTAAGTTTTGAAAGGTCACATGCACCACCAAACCCGTCAAATATGCAAGTGAAAGGATCTAGTTCAGATGTTTTTCGTGTTAGTGTCTCAAGTGCCCCCAGCACATCCAGTCATGGCTCTGCACCAGATGATTATGATGCTCTGGGGGATGTATACATATGGGGGGAGGTTATCTGTGAGAACATTGTGAAAGTCGGTACTGATAAAAGTGTTAGTTATGTCAGTCCAAGGGCAGATGTTCTCCTCCCCAGGCCACTGGAGTCCAATGTTGTTTTAGATGTACTTCAAATAGCATGTGGTGTTAAACATGCTGCTCTTGTCACAAGGCAAGGTGAAATTTTTACATGGGGTGAAGAATCCGGAGGACGCCTTGGCCATGGTGTTGGGAAGAATGTGATTCAACCTCATCTAGTTGAAGCATTGGCTTCTACAACTGTTGATTTTGTTGCCTGTGGGGAGTTCCATACCTGTGCTGTTACAATGGCTGGGGAACTATATACATGGGGTGACGGTACTCATAATGCTGGGCTTCTTGGTCATGGCACTGATGTTAGTCATTGGATACCAAAGAGAATTGCAGGTCCACTAGAGGGGCTTCAAGTTGCTTTAGTCACTTGTGGTCCATGGCACACCGCCTTGATAACTTCAACTGGGCAGCTCTTCACATTTGGTGATGGAACATTTGGTGTCCTGGGCCATGGAGACAGGGAAAATGTTTCATATCCTAGAGAAGTAGAATCCTTATCGGGGTTGAGGACAATAGCTGTTGCATGTGGAGTGTGGCATACTGCAGCTGTTGTAGAGGTTATTGTGACACAATCCAGTGCAAGTTTATCATCAGGTAAATTGTTTACATGGGGTGATGGAGATAAAAATCGCCTTGGACAAGGAGACAAAGAGGCCCGACTTGAACCAACTTGTGTGCCTTCACTTATCGATTACAATTTTCATAAAATTGCCTGTGGGCATAGTTTGACAGTAGGCCTAACTACATCTGGACGTGTTTTTACAATGGGGAGCAGTGTTTATGGTCAGCTTGGAAATCCACAGTCTGACGGAAAACTGCCCTGTTTGGTGGAAGACAAGCTTGCTGGAGAATCAGTTGAAGAAATTGCATGTGGAGCATATCATGTTGCTGTTTTAACTTCTAAGAATGAAGTTTATACTTGGGGGAAGGGTGCAAACGGGAGATTGGGTCATGGGGATGTTGAAGATCGAAAAACACCAACTCTGGTTGAAACTTTGAAGGATAGACATGTGAAATACATTGCATGTGGTTCAAACTACTCTGCCGCCGTATGCCTTCATAAGTGGGTATCTGGTGCTGAGCAGTCTCAGTGCTCTACTTGTAGACAGGCATTTGGGTTCACTAGAAAGAGGCACAACTGTTATAATTGTGGACTTGTGCACTGTCATTCTTGCAGTTCAAGGAAAGCATTAAGAGCAGCCCTGGCTCCTAATCCTGGGAAGCTATATCGTGTTTGTGATTCTTGTTATGCAAAACTGAACAAGGTTGCAGAAGCTAGCAACAATAATCGGAGGAATGCTATGCCTCGTTTGTCAGGTGAAAACAAGGACAGGTTAGATAAGTCTGATCTAAGATTGTCCAAGTCAGCAGTTCCTTCTAATATGGATTTGATAAAGCAGCTAGATAGCAAGGCAGCCAAACAGGGGAAGAAAGCTGATACATTCTCTCTGGTTCGCCCCACACAAACACCTTCTTTGCTACAGCTGAAAGATGTTGTCTTCTCTACTACTATTGATCTGAAACGAACAGTTCCAAGACCTGTTCTTACACCATCTGGAGTGAGTTCCAGGTCTGTGTCCCCTTTCTCTAGAAGATCAAGTCCCCCTCGTTCAGCTACACCTATTCCAACAACATCAGGGCTTGCCTTCTCAAAAACTATTGCTGATAGTTTGAAGAAAACAAATGAACTTTTGAATCAGGAAGTGCTGAAGTTACGTGCTCAGGTATATTATGCTTCCCCCTCTTCTCATGTGAATCAAGTAAGCAGAAGGTAGCTGCTTTGGTAGCATGGCTTTCATAGATCTTAATTTCTTCCCTGTTATATGTTCCAGTCTGGCAAATAAACCTTGTGAAAAACATTAGCAATATCACTTTCCTTATGTTGCCAGAAACGTTAATTTCATGTCTTTAAGCTTATACATCTTTACTTATTACTTATGGTAACAAGAGGGATCTAAGTATCTAACATAAGTCTTAATAGGTTGAGACCATGAGACAACGATGTGAACTGCAAGAATTAGAGATTCAAAGGTCAGCAAAAAAGACTCAGGAAGCTATGGCACTGGCTGCTGAGGAATCTTCCAAGTCTAGGGCTGCAAAAGAAGTTATAAAGTCACTTGCAGCACAGGTTAAATTTTGGTTAATTAACTTATCTTAGATGTCTTTGAAAGAGTTTATTTTCATGTGGTTCCTTTCAGTTGTAGCTTTATGTATGCAGCATTTTAAATTTTCCCCCTTGTTTTATTTGCATAAAGTGAATATCTAGATTAAACCATCTATCAAATTGGTATTACATAAAAATTTCTATCTGTTAAAAGATATCTAAAATTGGGTTTTGAGCAACATGATCTTTATGCATGGAATTTTATTGTGGAGATAAATCAGGGGTGTATTTTTTCCTTCTCCCTTCTCATATTGTTAGTTATGCCATTTTCAGTTGTTTTGTTTTTGGTTTCTCTATTAAACTAAACAACATCGCATTATTTCATTTGGTGGGAGGAGGGAGTAACATACACACTCAGGTCTGAGACATGCTGAATACTGTTTACCCTTGTCTTCTTGAAAGTAAAAATTTCCCTACATATTCATTCATTCTTCCTTATACAAATAGTGTTACTGTTCTACACTTCTACTTATTTGCCTGTCACACTGTTTCAGCTCAAAGATCTGGCTGAGAGGCTTCCTCCTGGTGTTTATGATGCTGAGAACATCAGACCCGTGTACCTGCCAAATGGTCTGGAGCCAAACAGTATCCCATATCCGGACTCGAATGGCGAGCGCCATGCTAGGGCAGAGTCAATCAGCGGCTCTAGTTTAGCTTCCATAGGACTTGAATCTTCTCTGATGAATAGAACTGAGGGGAATTTGCGAGGAAACTATGGAACTGCTCTCTACCAGCAAAACCAGGGGCTTGTGACCTCTAATGGGACAGATGATTACCCAGATGTTAAAATGCCAAATGGCAGTGGTATGATTCCGGCAAGTGGCAGTAGCATGTCTGATACTGTTGATGGTAGGGATTCTGGGAATTTCCAAGATAATGAGAGTGGTTTGAGATCAAGGAATGATGTACTGGCTGCTAATAGTAATCAAGTTGAGGCAGAATGGATTGAACAGTATGAACCTGGTGTTTATATAACACTAGTCGCCCTGCATGATGGAACCCGAGAACTGAAGCGAGTACGCTTCAGGTAATAAAAAAATCCTCTACATTTCCTGCTTATGTTTATGGCCTCTAATGATTTACCAATGATACTGATCAGTGTGGTGGTAGTGATTAGGAGGATTAGAAATTTTTGGAATTTGAAGATCTTTATTGGGTAATTGGTTTGAAAAATTTCTACTCCTTGTGCTAACTTTGCTCCCATAGTTAACTAGGACAATTATATAGATTGGGCTGGGTCTGGCTCCGAAACTCATACGTGATTGTTAATATTATGGCACTATCATGCTAAAGATTTTTTACACCGATGATCAATCATAAATTATCACACCATTAAAAATGTTTGACTCTTATTATAACTACTTTAAAAGTTAGTTATACATGATGAATTGTGATTGGTCAACGATGTAAAAAATATGTACACCGACAGATAAATTATACTCTAATATTATTGCTTTAACTAAGATGTTTATATTTTCTTGCATGTGTAATATGTTTGGTGGTAAATGTTTATGCAGCCGAAGAAGATTTGGAGAGCACCAAGCAGAGACTTGGTGGTCAGAGAACCGCGAGAAGGTATATGAAAGGTACAATGTTCGTAGTAGCACAGACAAGTCTTCCAGCCAAGGGGCGCGTAGGGCAGAGGGTGCTGTTTCACCTGTTTCATGATATAATAGGAAAGTAGATGAAGGAAAGTTTTCCATTGAAACTTTTTTGTTACAGTGAGCATAAATGTAGGAGAGCAAGAATCAATCAATATGAAGGAACCAGGCACCCTTTTTTAGTTTATATTTATCCTTTTTCTCTCTTCAATCTTTTTGCCCTTTCTCCTTTTCTCTTATGTTAATGTCTTCCATTTAATTTGGGGCAGGTACCCTTAATGTATCTGTTGTATTGTAGTGTATATAAAATCATCAATTGAGATAAGCTTCCTATTTTCGTGGTTCCTTTTTTTTCTTACCTTTTAGGTTGCGCCTTTTTCCCCACCAATATGTATACTCGTGCAAAAAATTCATGCATTGAAGTTTGTTGTAAATTATTCTTTTATTATTTCAGGTAGTATATGTACTCTGGTTCATAATTGGTTATGCGTAAAATGTTCCAAGTTATGAAAAGCACTTGTAGCATTGCTAAGACCCTAGAGATTTTAATGTAGGAGAGGGGAAAGGAAGGAGATTTTTATTAGGTAGAGGTGTGCAAAACCTGGCCGACCCGTGGTATTCGGGTCGGGTCTGACCCTAACCTGTGGAAGAGAAGGGATAACTCATGTCCCATTTTGTGACCCGATGCCGGGTTAGGGATGGGTCCGGGTTGATCTGCGGGTTACCCAACCCGTCCTATAGAATAATGTCGCGACTGTCCCGTCCGGGAGCCGCGAAGAGAGGGTAAAAACAGGAGTCGTCATCAATATTTTGCTTGGGAAAAACATTGGAAAAATCATTTATTTAGGTAAATCGGTCTTAAAAAAAAAGAAAGAGATTTGAGTCCGGGAGTCGGTTACGAGTAGGGAAGGTGTTAGCATCCTACATCGCCCGTTTAAAAAACGGTATCACAAGTTATTGTGCAAAAATTTTAATAACTTTTTAAATATTCATTCTACCCCAAAAATAATATACAAGAAACAATTATTTATTTTTTTAATATATTGTATTTTTATTGACTTTTGCATTTTTAAATTTATTGTTGATAAAATCTAAATGAGGTTGAACATGGCACATAAATACACATGGCGACCTCAAATCTAAGGGATTGAACACGGCACCCGAGTCCACGGGACATCCCTAAATAAAACAATAAAAAGGAAATTTTATTTTTGGCTTGACAGAATGATTAATTCTGCTCCTACGCAATCCCGGGTGCGATGGGAAACTCAAAGCCACGTAGTTCTTTAAAAAAACGTTTGATCGATAGATTTTTTTTTTTATAGAAAAGATTTGCATTTATTGAAAGATTTTTTTTTTATTTGATTTGATTTTTCATTTTTTATTGGTTAAATTCTAAATATCTAAAACTTCTGAGCGAGATAGAACATGGCACATGCGATCCCGAATCTAAAGAATTGGGTGTGATACATTTCACAAAACAATCCCAAAATTATTTACAAGTAATTATTCTATTTTAATTTTTATGCTTGGCAAAAATAAACAAAGGAGAAGACTCCCTCATGATCCTAAAATTATTTTTTTATATAGAAAATGATTTGATTTTTTGAAAGAGCTCTTTTTTTATATATAGAAAAAGAACCGGAATCTTTTAAAAAGGATTTTTTTTTATTTATCATTTCTGAATTTTTTTGTGTTTTATTTTAAAAAAGGATTTTTGTAGGCAACTTTTTATTTTAAGTTTGGAAACATTTTTTTTTTGTCTTACAAAAGCAGCTCATTTGACACAAACAAAGCCCAATATGCAAGATTTTATCTTTTTAGCAGAAACTACACACAAGGGAAAACATCTCACTAACTCAAACTACCCAAGCAAAAAAACACATCACCAATTAAAAGAAAAGAAAACAAACAAGCCTAAACAGTCAGAAGCCCAAACACAACAGAAAAACAAATTTCTCTTTTTGATTTTTTTGTTTGACCCAAATTCTAATTCTAATAATATAAAAAAAATAACACAATAAAAAGCTAACTGGGCCACCAACTGCAATCAAACCCAAACCCTTAAAATCTCATAACCTAATAGGTAATAAATACTAATAACATAACATAACATAAAAATTAAAGTCCAAAGAATAACAAAGAGCGGGACCAAAGTGTCAAGTCTCTAAAATGTCTGATGTGCATTTTCCTAAGTTTTGATGAAAACTAAACATTGGTTAATGATTTAATTAACCTTCATATTGGTTGCTAACCTATCTATCGAGTGTGCAGATTAAATAAGAGAATCATCTGTCCAACACAAGTGATTGAAACGCACGTCCAACATTGTAGTGATTGAAGCTCACGTCCAACGCAAGTGATTGAAACGCACGTCCAACACTGTAGTGATTGAAGCTCACGTCCATCGCAAATGTTTAAAGCGCACGTCCAAAACGCAAGAGAAAGAAACTTGCGTCCACTAAAGTGATGAAAGCCAGCGTCTACTAACGTGGCATTTGGAGCGCGTCAATTAAAGTATCAGAACAGTGTGTCCATTAAAGTATCAGAACAACGCGTCCATCAAAGTATCAGAATAGCGTGTCCATCAAAGTATCAAAATAGCGCGTCCATCAAAGTATCAGAATAGCCCGTCCAGTAGGGTTTCAAAATGGCTCGTCCAATGACGTGGCAGTTGGAGCTCGTCCATTAAGGTATCAGAATGGCTCGTCCAATGACGTGGCAATTGGAGCTCGTCCATTAAGGTCAGAATGGCTCGTCCAATGACGTGGCATATGGAGCTCGTCTACTAGACCGAATGAAAACTCAAATGACTAGATAGACGTGATTATTTTCAAGATGGAAGCACTTATCTTATGAACGCGACTTCTATAAGGATTATCAGAATCTTAGTTCAAGAACCAGAAAGAGACTTGAAGCCTTCTCTCCTACTCAGTTTCACGATTATCAAGAAAGGTCAGAAGTTCTCTCTCAAGCAACCTTGGATAATCAGAACCAAAAACCAGTTAAAGAATGCTTCCAACGTGCTTTATTCCCTAGTACCTCTGGTCCTTACACAAAAAGGGAAGTGTACTTAGTAAAGTACAAAAAGCTTTCTACACAACTCTGATATGGCTGTAGCACGATGAAAAAAAGCCATGATCCTTCATGTTAGAGTACAACCAACGACTCTATTGCATTAATGACTACCCAGAACGACTCTATTGCATCAATGGCTGCCCAGAACGACTCTATTGCATTTAATGAAGTTCTGCTTGAAGCCAACATCTGAGGGGATGTCTCTAACGGATCCTAAATGCTTGAAGACCATAAATACAGAAGTCGTTGAAGATGAAGAACAAGAGAATACACATTGCATTAAAACGTCATTACTTTGCATTAATTTCTTCATCCTTTTATTCTGTATTCTTCAATCATTTTGAAGTTATTATGCAGACTTTCCTAAGCCTTACATTTAAACCACTCTCTGAGTGTTAGTGAAAGATCTGCCAGTGAGAAATTGTATTTATTACAAACCCAATCTCTCAAACAAACCAGAGTGGGCCTAAAGAGGCTAGGTGTGAAAATAATGCTTGTCTTGAGCCTGAAGAGGCTAGGTGTGAAAACAATACTTGTCTTGAGCATGAAGAGGCTAGGTGTGCAAATAATACTTGAGTCTCAGAACCTTATCGCTTTATAGTGGATAAATCTTGGTGCTGCCAATGACCGGACGTAGCTCTTTGCTTTGAAGAGTGAACCAGGATAAATAATCGTGTCAATCTCTCTTCCCTTAAACTCTTTAATTGCCTTAGTTTTCTTACGTCTATCAAGTGGTGTGCTTGCAAAAGTCACATGTCCATCCTGTATTCTTCCACTCGTCCAAATCTAACCTTTTTGTTTGCGAAAAGATTTCAACTCGCTTAAATTCTGATAAACACAATTCAACCCCCCTTCTCGTGTTTATAGCTGTCTATTTCAGTTGGTATCAGAGCTCAGCCTCTGGGTTGAGCATCTAACAGTGTAAAGGTAAAAGATCCTGAAGAATAGACATGACGGCTGGAGCTAGTACAAGTGGAAGTCATCAGACTGAAGGAGCCTCCCTAACCGGACCTCCTTACTTCAATGGAGAAAATTACAACTACTGGAAAGATAGATTTCAATGGTTTATTCTATCCACAAACTCTGATCTTTGGGATGTCATCACAGATGGTCCATTCATTCCCAAAAATGATGATAACCCTGACAAACCAAAAGCTCAGTGGATTGGTGCTGAAAAGACAAAATGAGAGCTTAACCACAAAGCCATATATAACATCATCTGTGCTCTCAGCCCGGAGGAGTTTGAGAATGTTTGTGCTTGTGACGCTGCGAAGGAAATATGGGACACTTTGGTTGTCACTCATGAAGGAAAAGCTAAAGTTAAAGAATCAAAGATTGCCATACTTGTCAGAAAGTATGAACTGTTCATCATGGAGGAAGGTGAGTATGTTGCTCAGATGATAGGAAGAATCCAAACTATAATCAACAGTTTGAAATCTCTTGGCAAAGTCTATACCAATGCTGAGAAGGATGGAAATATTCTGAGAAGTCTACCTAAACAGTGGAGACCTTTGGTCACTGCTATCTCCCAAGCCAAGGATCTCACTACCTTGACTATGGATGAACTTCTTGGAACACTCACTGTTCATGAGCAATAACTTGGAGATGAAGTTGCACCAAAGAAGGGCAAGTCAATTGCTCTGAAAGCTGATCAAAGGTCAGCAAAAGTTTCCAAGGCTCTGAAGGCAGATGAGTCATCCAGTGATGCTGACCTATCAGAACTCGAGGATTCTGAGAGTGATGAAGAGTTGTCTCTCCTGACTAGGAAGATAAAGTTTCTCCTACAGAAAAAGAAGTTCAAGAGGGATAGGTCATTCAGAAGGTTCAACAAGGATAAGAACTTCAAAGAATCCACTTCAACAGACAAAAGTCCAATTGTTTGCTATGAGTGCAAGAAGTCCGGTCACTTCAAGGCTGGATGTCCTCAACTCAAGAAGGCCCCTTCTAAGAAATTCTTCAAGAAGAAGAAGAAAGGAATGATGGATACTTGGGAGGATCTGGAGTCAACATCTTCTGATGAAGAAACTGAGGAAGAAGCCAATCTCTGTTTGATGGCCAACACTGAATTAGACTCTGATGATGAGGTACATCCTGACTATGAGGAATTACTTGATTCCTACGAGGAGTTGTTGGAGGAATCCAACTGCTTATCTAAAGCCTTCAAATCCCTCATTAGAGAGTATGTAAAGCTCACCAGTGAGCATAAACAGAAATCTCAAGAATGCGAGAAGCTGGCTAAAGAGAACAGTGAGCCGAAGACTGAAAAGTCTAATGAAGCTAAGATCTCAAGTGAAACATCACCATCTGAAGAAGTTGAAAAACTTCAACAGAAAGTGGAAGAGCTCACTTCTAATCTTGCCAAATTTGTTAATGGTAGAGACAATCTGACTAAGCTACTTGACAGTCAGAAGCACTCTCTTAACAAAGAAGGTATTGGATATGTCCATCAGACACATCATAAAGTATTAACTAAAGTTCCTACAGTATCTGTTAAGTCAACTGTAACCAAATCAACACCTATTTGTAACTTCTGTGGAAAAACTGGGCATGTTATGTCTAAGTGTATCCATAAGAAGAGAAGGAAATCTTTACAGACTCCTAGAACTAACAGAAAAGGACCCAGAAAAATATGGGTACCTAAAGATCAAATAATTTTTGTTGCAGATGTCCTCAACAGGACAAAGAAAACACCACTACTGGTACTTGGACAGTGGCTGCTCGCATCATATGACAGGAGAAAGGTCTATGTTCCTAGACCTCCAACTTAAGAAAGGAGGACACGTTGCCTTCAAAGGAAATCAGAAAGGGAAAGTTATAGGAATTGGTACTATTGGTGGTAAACCCCTCTTCCCTCTATATCTAATGTTCTTATGGTTAAAGGATTAAGACACAATTTGCTTAGCATAAATCAATTATGTGATAGTGGTTTTGATGTTTCCTCTACCAAGGATGTATGCATAGTTAAAGACTGTAGTGGCAAAACCTTCTTTTCAGCTAAAAGGCAACAAAATCTTTATAAGATTGAACTGTCTGATCTCTCATATCAAAGTGTAACCTGTCTGATGTCTAAAGAGGATGAGAGATGGTTATGGCATAAGAAACTAGGACATGCTAGTATGAAATTAATTTCTGAATTAAAAAGAAATAATCTTGTGAAAGGATTGCCTGATATTAGCTTTAAGAAAGATATCTTGTGTGATGCATGTCAGAGAGGTAAACAAATAAAATCAAGTTTCAAATCTAAAAACCAAATATCAACCTCTAGACCTCTTCAGTTGTTACAAATGGATCTGTTTGGACCAGTTAGTGTTGCCAGCTTGGTTGGAAGAAAATATGGATTTGTCATAGTTGATGACTATTCTAGATACACATGGGTATTCTTCCTAACACACAAGGATGAGTCTTTTAAGGCATTCTCAGTATTCTGCAAAAGAGTACAAAATGAGAAGGGTTTCTGTATTTCTACCCTTAGAAGTGATCATGGGGGAGAATTTGAAAATGAGCATTTTAGACAGTTCTGTGAGGAGAATGGAATCTCTCACAATTTCTCTGCACCTAGAACTCCACAGCAAAATGGAGTGGTTGAGAGAAAGAACAGATCTCTGCAAGAGATGGCTAGATCTATGCTCAATGAAAATTATCTCCCTATGTACTTCTGGGCAGAAGCTGTAAACACTGCTTGTTATGTACAAAACAGAATACTTATTAGGCCTTTTCTAAAAAGGACTCCTTATGAATTGTGGAAATAAAAAAGCCCCAACATATCTTATTTTCATGCTTTTGGATGTGAACGTTTTATTCTGAATACCAGAGATAATCTTGGAAAGTTTGATTCTAAGGTAGATAAAGGTATTTTAGTAGGTTATTCTGAAAAGTCTAAGGCTTTTAGAGTTTACAATTCAAGAACTTGTATTATTGAAGAATTTGTTCATGTTAAATTCAATGATGTATTAAAGACTGATAAAGAACTATCAGATCTAGAAGATGATCTTGCAGGTCTTGATATAAACAAGCCAGAAAGTCAACAACCCGTTCTAACCAAAACAGAACCTGTGCTTGAGGCTGAAAGACAAGTGGAACAGACCAGTCAGCAGACAAGTCAAGATCTTCATGATGATCTCAAAAGGGATTGGAAGTTCAACACTCATCATCCTAAGGATCTTATTATTGAAAATCCTTTTGAGGGAGTAAGAACCAGATCCACATTAAGAGAATCAAGCAATGTGGCCTGTATTTCAGATTTGGAGCCTAAACGCATTGAAGAAGCTCTTGAGGATGAAAGCTGGATTCTTGCTATGCAAGAAGAACTTAACCAGTTCACCAGAAATGATGTCTGGACTCTTGTCTCTAAGCCTAAAAACAAATTAGTTATTGGAACAAGATGAGTCTTCAGAAACAAATTAGATGAAGATGGAAAAGTTGTCAGAAATAAAGCAAGGTTAGTAGCTCAAGGCTATAACCAACAAGAAGGTATTGATTATACTGAAACCTTTGCACCTATAGCTAGAATAGAAGCCATATGCATTTTAATGTCATATGTTGCACAACACCAAATTACCCTGTTTCAAATGGATGTAAAAAGTGATTTTCTAAATGGTATAATTGAAGAAGAAGTGTATGTCAAACAACCCCCTGGTTTTGAGGATACTGATAAACCAGATCACGTTTTCAAACTTAAAAGGGTTTGAAACAAGAACCTAGAGCATGGTATGATAGACTCAGTTCTTTTCTCATGCATAATGGTTTTACTAGAGTACAGGTAGACACTACTCTGTTCAAAAAATACTCTAAAGAGAACTTTATTATAGTTCAAATATATGTTGATGATATTATTTTTTGAGCAACTAATGAAAAACTGTGCAAGAAATTTTCAAATCTAATGCAAGCTGAATTTGAGATGAGCATGATGGGAGAATTGAAGTTCTTCCTTGGATTACAAATCAAGCAGACAAGTGATGGAATTTACATTCATCAACAAAAATATACCAAGGAGATACTCAAGAAATACAAAATGGAAAATGCAAAGCTCATGAAAACCCCTATGCAACCCAATGCAAAACTAAGCAAAGATGATGAAGGTAAAAAGGTAGATCAAACTGTCTACAGAGGTATGATTGGCTCTCTACTGTACTTAACTTCAAGCAGACCTGACATTCAATTTAGTGTCTGTATGTGTGATAGATTCCAATCTGATCCTAGAGAATCTCATCTTAAGACTGTAAAAAGAATATTTAGATATTTGCTTGGAACTACTAATCTTGTTTTGTTGTATTTAAGATCAAAAGAATACATATTAGTGGGATATTATGATGCTGACTTTGCTGGAGACAGAATAGAAAGAAAAAGCACCAGTGGAGGATGTCACTTCATTGGAGCAAGTTTAGTCTCATGGTCAAGCAAGAGGCAGACAACCATTGCCTTGTCTACTGCTGAAGCAGAATACATCTCTGCTGCTAGTTGCTGCTCTCAACTCTTATGGGTAAAACATTAACTTGAGGATTACTCTATTTATGAACATAACATATCTGTATGGTGTGATAATTCCAGTGCTATATGCTTAACTAAAAATCCAATTCAGCATTCTAACGCTAAGCATATTGAAATCAAACATCATTAAATTAGGGATTATGTTCAAAAAGGCATCTTTGATATTAAGTTTGTTAAAACTGAAAATCAATGGGATGATATTTTCACTAAACCCTTCACGGAAGAAAGGTTTTTATTTATTAGAGATAATCTAAACATGCATTGCATTGCTGAATGACATGTATGAATGTTAACCTGTCTATGCTAAATCTGTCATTACTCCTATATACATGTTCTTTTAACTAAGCATTAGTTCAGGGGGAGTAATGATACAATATTTTAAGTGGAGTATGTCTATTATGCTTGCTGCATCACTATGATTTTCTTAATATGTTATCTTGCCCTTAACATATCTCATAAATAAAACTTGATAACCCTTTTTTATGTTGACAAAAGGGGGAGAATAGGAGAAATTGAGATTTGTGATAGAAATATGTTATAGGAGAATGGGAGAATGAATATGATATGGACCTGTTCGCTTAAGAAAATTATCAACCGGTCTGATATATGCTATTTTCTTTGTTGATATTTTCTGAGGTTCATTAAATCATCTCAATGTTTGTTATCATCAAAAAGGGGGAGATTGTTAAGTCTCTAAAATGTCTGATGTGCATTTCCCTAAGTTTTGATGAAAACTAAACATTGGTTAATGATTTAATTAACCTTCATATTGGTTGCTAACCTATCTATCGAGTGTGCAGATTAAATAAGAGAATCATCCGTCCAACACAAGTGATTGAAACGCACGTCCAACACTGTAGTGATTGAAGCTCACGTCCAACGCAGGTGATTGAAACGCACATCCAACACTGTAGTGATTGAAGCTCACGTCCATCGGAAATGTTTAAAGCGCACGTCCAAAATGCAAGAGAAAGAAACTTGCGTCCACTAAAGTGATGAAAGCCAGCGTCTACTAACGTGGCATTTGGAGCGCGTCCATTAAAGTATCAGAACAACGCGTCCATTAAAGTATCAGAACAGCGCGTCCATCAAAGTATCAGAACAGCGCGTCCATTGAAGTATCAGAATAGCGCATCCATCAAAGTATCAGAATAGCCCGTCCAGTAAGGTATCAGAATGGCTCGTCCAATGATGTGGCAGTTGGAGCTCGTCCATTAAGGTATCAGAATGGCTCGTCCAATGACGTGGCAATTGGAGCTCGTCCATTAAGGTCGGAATGGCTCGTCCAATGACGTGGTATATGGAGCTCGTCTACTAGCCCGAATGAAAACTCAAATGACTAGATAGACGTGATTATTTTCAAGATGGAAGCACTTATCTTATGAACGCGAATTATATTAGGATTATCAGAATCTTAGTTCAAGAACCAGAAAGAGACTTGAAGTCTTCTCTCCTACTCAGTTTCACGATTATCAAGAAAGGTCAGAAGTTACTCTCTCAAGTAACCTTGGTTGATCAGAACCAAAGACCAGTTAAAGAATGCTTCCAACGTGCTTTATTCCCTAGTACCTCTGGTCCTTACACAAAAAGGGAAGTGTACTCAGTAAAGTACAAAAAGCTTTCTACACAACTCTGATATGGTTGTTGCACGATGAATAAAGCCATGATCCTTCATGTTAGAGTACAACCAACGACTCTATTGCATTAATGACTACACAGAACGACTCTATTGCATTAATGACTGCCCCAGAACGACTCTATTGCATTTAATGAAGTTCTGCTTGAAGCCAACATCTGAGGGGATGTCTCTAACGGATCCTAAATGCTTGAAGACCATAAATACAGAAGTCATTGAAGATGAAGAACAAGAGAATACACATTGCATTAAAACTCCATTACTTTGCATTAATTTCTTCATCCTTTTATTCTGTATTCTTCAATCATTTTGAAGTTATTACGCAGACTTTCCTAAGCCTTACATTTAAACCACTCTGAGTGTTAGTGAAAGATCTGCCAGTGAGAAATTGTATTTATTACAAACCCAATCTCTCAAACAAACCAGAGTGAGCCTGAAGAGGCTAGGTGTGAAAACAATACTTGTCTTGAGCCTGAAGAGGCTAGGTGTGCAGATAATACTTGAGTCTGTAACCTTATCAGTTATAGTGGATAAATCTTGGTGCTGCCAAGGACTGAATGTAGCTCTTTGCTTTGAAGAGTGAACCAGGATAAATAACTGTGTCAATCTCTCTTCCCATAAACTCTTTAATTGCCTTAGTTTTCTTACGTCTATCAAGTGGTGTGCTTGCAAAAGTCACCCGTCCATCCTGTATTCTTCCACTCGTCCAAATCTAACCTTTTTGTTTGCGAAAAGATTTCAAATCTGCTTAAATTCTGATAAACACAATTCAACCCCCGCTTCTCGTGTTTATAGCTGTCTATTTCAGGAGCAAAGAGCCTGACAAACGCGTGGAGGAGGGCGGCGCGATGGCGGCGAGGGTGGTCGCCAAGCACGCGGCGGCTTATGCGGAGCGGACCGACAACGAAGTAGCAGCGTTCATGGCGGATGGTTGATGTGGGTGGCGGATGGACGAAACTTGGCGACGGTGGGGCTGAGCGAAGCGGCGGCGATCGGTGTGGGTGGTGGATGCGCAGATCTGAACCTTGTGGGTCCGACGGCTGCGTGAGGCAGCGATGCGAGGCGACGACATGAAGCGGCGGTGCGAGGCGACGTCACGAGGCGGCGGTGCGAGGCGACGGCCCGAGGCAGCGGCAAGGTGCGGTGGCAGCAGTGAAGAACAAAACAGGGATCTCCTTTTATTTCTCTTTTCTTTTTCTGGTGGTTGGATTTGGATCAGTTTTTTTTTTGTGATTTGGGTGGGATTGAGGTTATGGTGAAAATGAATGTTGAAGATGGGTGAGGCTATATAAAAATGGGTGTTGAAGAAGGGTTATGAGAATTTTTGTGGGGGTCAAGGGTGAAGGTGAGGAATGATTCTGATTTTGAAGGAGAAGATGATGGCTAGAAGGATCCCTCAAGAACTGATTTTCGTCCCCCCTTCCTCGGAATTTAATTTTTCTGTATGCTCTCTTTTCTCTATCTGTTCAGTTACCCCGTTTGTGTTGCTGTCCTCTCCCTTCCTGTGATTTTTTATCAGTATTTAAAGAGAAGATAAGAAGTGAAGATCCATTCAGTTTTGACATTGGGACAATTTGAAATAGAGTGTTGCAGTGATTCAAACTCTCTTTAGTCCTCTCAATTTTCATTTTTGAATCTTCTTCCTCTGATCAAGGCAAGACCCCTTTCCTAAGCTCTGAAAATTAGCTAAAAGAGGATTCTGATTTCTTGGACCGGGTGTTTTGACAGTTGAAGCTTGAACTAGCCTCCTATCCTACTGTTATTTTGCTATCAGTTCAAAAGAGAGCTTGGGAGTATGCTGGTTAAAGAGAGCAACTTAAGGAAAAACCATGGTAGAGGAACTTAAGAACACTGTACGTGGATGACAAAGGATGCAATGCAATTTTTCATTTTTATTTATTTATTATTTACTTTTCAACTTTAACTAATTTTTGTCTTTTTGTTTTTATTTTAATTAGCTGTTGGGACAAATATGTAATGGGCTGGATGGTGGACTAAAAAACTTGTAACAAAAACAAATTGGGCCAATAACATGAACAAATTTTTATTTTTCTGTATTTTTTATTTTTTTATTTCAAAATATTAAAGGAGAAAATACCCGGACAAAATTAGGTGTTCACAGCTGGGCCTCTTTACTAGTTTCCTATTAGATAATAGGTGTAACCGTAGTTAACGCAAAATTGGAGTTCATATCTTTACCCGCTTCTTATAATGATAATAGGTTAACCGTAGTTAACCTATTATCATTATAAGAAGCGGGTAAAGATATGAACTCCAATTTTGTTCGGGGTTTACTAAAAAGCAAAGGATCTGTGACTACAAAGCAATTTGCCTGTAAAGAACCTGCGGGTTGGATTGCCCACTGAGGTTTACACATAAAAAGCTTGTAGGGTGGATTGTATGCTAAGCTTAAAAAACAAAGATAAAGTGCTTACGGAGTGGATTGTATATCAGAAGCTCGAACAGAAAGATAAAAGAGCTTACTGGGTGGATTACCCGTCAGAAGCTCGAACAAAAAGATAAAGGAGCTTACGCAGTGGATTGTCCGTCAGAAGCTCAAATAGAAAGATAAAAGAGCTTACCGGGTGGATTACCCGTCAGAAGCTCGAACAGAAAGATAAAGAGCTTACGGGTGGATTGCCCGTCAGAAGCTCGAACAGAAAGCTAAAAAAAGCTTATGGGGTGGATTGCCTGCCAGAAGCTCGAACACAAAAGATAAAAAGAGCTTACGGAGTGGATTACCCGTCAGAAGCTCAAACAGAAACATAAAAGAGCTTACGGGGTGGATTGCCCGTCAGAAGCTCAAACAGAAAGATAAAAGAGCTTACAGGGTATGGTACCCGCCAAAGCTTTACAACAAAATGAAACTTACAGGGTCTGGTACTCGCTGAAGCTTGGAAACAAAAAGAGCTTACAGGGTCTGATACCCGCCGAAGCTTGACAAAACGATAAAAGAGCTTACGGGGTTTGGTACCCGCCGTAACTTGACAGCAAAACGGAGCTTACAAGGTGTGGTATACGGGGTCTGGTACCCGTCGAAGCTCGACATAACGATAAAAGAGCTTACGGGGTTTGGTACCCGCCGTAACTTAACAACAAAACGGAGCTTACAGGGTCTGGTACCGCTGAAGCTTGGAAACAAAAGGAGCTTACGGGGTCTGGTACCAGTCGAAGCTTGACACAACGATAAAAGAGCTTACGGGGTTTGGTACCCGCCGTAGCTTGGAAACAAAAGGAGCTTATGGGGTCTGGTACCAACCGAAGCTTGACACTACGATAAAAGAGCTTACGGGGTTTGGTATACGCCGTAGCTTGACAACAAAATGGAACTTACAGGGTCTGGTACCCGTTGAAGCTTGGAAATAAAACGAGCTTACGGGGTCTGGTACCCGCCGAAGCTTGACAAAATGATAAAAGAGCTTATGGGCCCTATGCCCGCTAAAGCAAGCAAATACATGACTTTCGGGGGCCTATGCCCACTGAAACCAAACTACAACAAAAGATGGCTTAAGAGGTCCTATGCCTGCTAAAGCTAACAAGACATGACTTTTGGGGCCCTATGCCCGTTAAAGCCAAACTACAATAAAACAAAGCTTAAGAAGCCCTATGCCTGCTAAATTTAACAAGACATGACTTTTGGGGTCCCGTGCCCGCTAAAGTCGAACAAATGCAATGCAAAGATGTTGATTTTGTCAATGCCATAAATGATGAGAAAATGCATGATATGAGAGACGTTGTTTTGTGATTGCTGAAAACTGTATATATTTTTTTGTATGATGCATGAGATGCTTTTTATGATTGATGAAAACCTTGATTATATATATTTTTATGCATGATGCATGAGATCCTTTTTATGATTAATGAAAACCTTGATTATATTTTTTTTATGCATGATGCATGGGATGCTTTTATCATTGATGAAAACTCTTTTTTTTTTTCCTTTTTTAAAAACAACTCTTTGATCCTTGGCTCCTTAGAGTTTTGATTGCAATCGAGATTGAGGATAAGCTAGAATGAGACTCCTTGATTTCGATCATCAATTGCTTGCTGAACTGATGTTTTACTTATTTCCTGAGATACACTTCTTTATGATCATTATCCCAATGGATGAGATTGTCTGATCAACTTTCAAGGATGTGACTTGCCCCGGTCTTCATGTATTGGGAGTTTTTCATGGCTTGTCCTTTTAAACTGCCCCAGTTTGTCAGTTTGAGGAAACTTCCTATGATTTATTTTTATTTGACCCTAATTCTTGCGTAGGTCGTCCTTTGCTAGTTTTCAATCTACCGGGTCGCTTTAACTTTTTCCTAGACTGCCTTTTTAGGTTTTCAGTCTAGCGAGCCTTTTTTGTTTTCTTTTTATTTTCTTTTTCTTTTTTTGATTTTTGATTTTTGATTTTTTTTCTCTTTTTTTTTGGGTGAGTGGACAATTTTTACCACCCTTATTTGTGAGGATTAATGCTCTTGCTTGAATTGCCAATTGACGAAGGAAAGGACAATATGACCGGAACAACTTCTCGATTTGTGTTGGAAGTTTGACAACTCAAATGGTATTCAAAAGAACGGAAATGAAGCAAGATGCACAAGAGGTGATATGAAGATCATAAGGGCGTTGCCCCAGTTTGGATTGATTTGATCATGGCGATTGTCTCGATATTCATAAGAACAAAATTGCCCCAGAGTAGTTTACTTGAGGATGGAGTGCCCTAATATAAGGTTCCCAGAATGAAAACTTGAGAATGGTGCTGCCCGGTCAGATGTTTTAAAACCGGTTCGACCAGGTTCAACTGAACCGGCTGTGTCTACGGTTCGGTTCACTCTGGAAAACCGGTGGTCTCAACAAATCGGGAAAAAAACCGTTTGAACCGCTCGAACCGGAGAAAATTCGAGAGAACCGGTGAACCAGACTCGATTATGAAAAATCGGCCGGTTACTTCCCAATGCCAGCCACCGCTGCACCTGCAATAGATCTTGGAGCTCCACCACGTTATGCAGTTGCACAGATCCGTGAGCTTGGCCGCCAGCACCACCGCGTCGTCCCACCGTGTACGAAGCAACAGCTTCGTCGTGCTTCCTACATAGTCGACGTTAACCCTGCACGAGATTACTGTGAAGTCGAGAAGATATGTGGCCAGGGAAGGGTATGAAGAGCTTGGAGAGAAGGAAGATACGTGGCCACCCTATGCGTCTGCTTTGATTTTGACTTTTGAGAGAGTGAAAAGGAGAATATGATGGAGGCTAGGTTTTGGAGTGTAAAAGAAGTGGGATCCGGGTTTGGACGAGATTGGGCCAAAAAATTGAGCCCAACATTTTTTTTTTCTTTTAGTTATTTGTTTCTTTTATTTACTTTATGCTATTATCAGTTTTTTAAACATTTAAAAGGTGATTCTAACTGATTGATTTATTTTGGGCTAGTTCTTTTGTTGGGTCAACTCCATGTTTCTCTTTCAAACCAAGTAAAAAAATATTCTGGGGTTGATTTATCATATATGTACATTATTTAATTTATTTATCTATTTTTTAATTATCCGATTCAACCAATGGTTGAACCAATAGAACCATGACCCGGAGGTCTCACCGGTTCGATCTCCGGTCCGGTTCTTAAAACATTATCCCAGTGTTGGGCATCCAATAATGGAAATGCTCTATAATAAGGCCCTCGAAAGCGAAGTTTTCCCCCATGTAGATATTGCCTTAGCTTTTGCTTAGACTGCCCATGAGGGTTTTCAGTCTAACGGGCTTTTCTTTTTTATTTTATTTTTTCATTCTTTTTTTAATGATTTTTTTTAAGAGGAGCAATCAATTAAAAACTAAAAGAGCACAAATTTTTGTCTCCAAATTAAAGTTGATGAAAAAGTAGTAATCATTCATTGATCAGAATGAACTTTTCAGGCTTGTAAAGTAGCCAACGGTTGGGGGTCATGAAAGGAAGGATATAAGACTCAAACAAATGTGTTAAGGTTGAATAGGACCAAGGATCCATGATCTTTTTCGATTTCTAAGAACATTTGTTTTCCTCTAACTTTTCCTTTTTGTTTTCTTCCTTTTTTTTGCATGAGGTCCTTCCTTTTTCCTCTAACGGGCTTTCTTCTTGTTGTTTTGTTTTTTTCATTTTTTGCTTCATGATCACCATTTCCTTCTCGTTTGCCCCTTGTTTAGGGGTGATCCTTGTCCAAGGTTATTTGAAGAAAATTTTCAGGCTCAAAAGGGGTAACTAGGGGTAATCATGGTATTTTGTTAAGGATAAGAAAGATGGTCAATCTTCATTTCAAATCATGAATGCTAATTTTGAAAACTTTATTTGAGAGAAAAAAGGATGGTGCTCACCAAGTGTTTATTTATTTGCTCCTATTTTATTTTTATTATTTACTTTCTTTCCTTTATATTTTTGTTTTGAAAAGATATGGGCACATGTGGGCTTCATTGTTGTCCACAAAGAACTTTCAAGAAAGTGGGTCTTATTAACCAAACCAAAAAAGGTACTTAGGGAAAATAAAAAAAGGAAGATAAGATATGAGTATGACGAGAGAAACATTATGGAGGGGATGGAGATGTAAAGAAAGGATGAGACAAGGTACGCATGCAAATTCATTACATTAATGCTTCAAGAAAGTGAACATGGTTCAATTATCTCATAATAGAATACAACATAACCATTTTGTTATGATAAATCCCTGATAAACAAATCTAGCCTTGGTTACTTAGAAATTCTCAAGACGGGGATCACAAAGTATTGCCTCTTTTCAATCACTAGGATGTGAATCTCTGGTGATGTTAGCATAGCCTTCATCTTGAACTCTCCATAGTCGATTGGGACTGTCCTTATCATGATTTCTTTCTTCCTCGGTCAGGGTCTTATTATCCTGAATTTGCATGATTTTCCAAAGATCACTCCATAAGAGCCCGGATATGCGCTACCTGACTCCAGTATGACGATATGAAATCCTTCACATTGACATCCAAACATCCATGATTAGGCAAAAGGTTGTGCCTACTTTTTTCGGCCACTTGAGCAAATATTGTCTCCAGTTCTACCTCATGATCCAATGTTTAGTTAACATTCTCTTTTATTGAAAGTGTAGTGATTCACTTTTCTCCAGGAAAGCAGCACAATGCATGAAATGCATGGAATGAATTATTTTTAATAAATGTTCAACTTTGAAAGAAATGAGTATATGAGATGCATAAAAAAAGTTTTTTTTTTAGCCAAGTACTAATGCGTGAGATGCATGAAATGAATTCTTTATGTTATTTTTTTATTATTTTTTTAACTAGAGAATTGTATGAAAAAAGAGTTTTTTTTTATAACAATGGCAATGCATGCGTTTTTTCTTTTTGGATGTATGGGATGAATGGTTTGTGTTTATATTGACCCAAAAAGGTATGAAATACATGTTATGGATTATCCTTTATCAATTTTTCTTGAGAGATGCATGCAAAAAAAAAAATGAGATGAATGAATTTTTATTTTTTATTTCTTTTTTATCCAAGAGGTCAATGAAATTGATGCATAAGATGCATGAAGAAGATTGAGTTTTTTTAATTTATTTTTTCACCATATGCATGACGTAAATTTTTCTTTTAAATTTTTGTTCATGTGGTTGGCATATAAAGTAATTGATGCATGCAATGCATGAAAAATGAATTGTTTATTTCTTCATATTGAGTCAAAAAATTAATTAATGCATGAGATGCATGGATCATCTTTTTTCTATTCTTCTACAAAGAATATGAATGAGTTACTAAAAATGTGGATGAGTTACAAAAAAAAGATTTACACAAGCCCATTTTTTTATTTACAGAAACGCATGAGTTATAAAATATGAAAATTATTTTTTTGTTCTATTTTTTGTTTTTTTTGCTAAAAGCAAAATGACTTGTGTAAATCATTTTTCTTTTAGAAAAAACTAAAAAAGTGGATCCCTTTTTTGACAAAATGAAAGAAAAAATATGAAGATGGGTAAAAAAAGAAGAAAAAAAAATGCCTCCTTGTGTCCTAAGACGAACAATACTTAAGGATTGACACGCATAAAGTTATGATTTTAACTGGTTGGCCCTTAAACTTGCTCTATTAGTGAAAATTGGGTAGGTCTAGACTTCTAAAAGCCATGATTCCCAGATTGCCCATATCACAAAGGATAAGGATCCGACTCATAAATCTAGTCACAAGTAGGGATAAACCCTTCAGGATAACTAGTCCATGAAGTTAGTAACAATCTGAGTGGTGAATAAACAAATATCAGGGTGGCACTAGGCCATCAATGACAATGTTGAGGCACCGCCTAATCCTTAAGATTCCACAAGCTAGGGTATAGAGCTAAGAGTGTGTGAAATAAGTGTAAGTGATGTGTGTGTTGGAGGCATGCAAACCTTTACAAAACCTATTAAACAAAACTACCCACTCTAACAAAAAGAACAAACAACACAATAGTTCTCTACCATAGGATTGCCAAAATATATACAAAGGCATTTATGAGAGCATATAAAACTATTTACAAAAAAAATAAAACAGAGAGGGGTAAAACTAATAGTTTCAAAGCTATTAAAAAAATTGCACAACCAACTATGATAGATCTGACTCAAAAATTCCCAGTGGAGTCGCCAGCTGTCGCGACCGTCCCGTCCGGGAGCCGCGAAGAGAGGGTAAAAATAGAGGAGTAGCCACCAATATTTTGTTTGGGAAAAACATTGGAAAAATGATTTATTTAGGTAAATCGGTCTTAAAAAAAAGAAAGAGATTTGAGTCCGGGAGTTGGTTACGTGTAGGGAAGGTGTTAGCACCCTACATCGCCCGTTTAAAAAACGGTACCTCAAGTTATTGTGCAAAACTTTTAATAACTTTTTAAATATTCATTCTACCCCAAAAATAATATACAAGAATAAATTATTTTTATTTTTTTAATATTTTGTATTTTTATTGACTTTTGCATTTTTAAATTTATTGTTGATAAAACCTAAACGAGGTTGATCATTGCACATAAATCCATAGGGCAACCTCAAATCTAAGGGATTGAACATGACACCCGAGTACACAGGACATCCCAAAAAAAAACAATAAAAAGGAAATTTTATTTTTGGCTTGACAGAATGATTGATTCTGCTCCTACGTAATCCCGGGTGCGATGGGAAACTCAAAGCTACGTAATTCTTTAAAAAAAAGTTTGATCGATTGATATTATTTTTGAGAAAAGATTTGATTTTATGAAAAGATTTTTTTTTATTTGATTTTTTTTTTCATTTTTTATTTGCTAAATTATAAATATGAAAACTTCTAAGCTTGATAGAACATGACACATGCGTCCATAGAGCGATCCCGAATCTAAAGAATTGAGTGTGATACATTTCACAAAACAATCCCAAAATTATTTACAAGTAATTATTCTATTTTAACTTTTATGCTTGGCAAAAATAAACAACGGAGAAGACTCACTCATGATCCTAAAATGATTTTTTTATATAGAAAATGATTTGATTTTTTGAAAGAGCTCTTTATATATATATATAGAAAAAGAACCTAAATCTTTTAAAAAGGAATTTTTTTAATATTTATCATTTCTAATTTTTTTTTTTTGTGTTTTATTTTAAAAACGGATTTTTGTAGGCAACTTTTTATTTTAAGTTTGGAAACATATTTTTTTTGCCTTACAAAAGCAGCTCATTTGACACAAACAAAGTCCAATAGGTAAGATTTTATCTTTTTAGCAGAAACTACACACAATGGAAAACATCTCACTAACTCAAACTTCCCAAGCAAAAAAACACTTCACCAATTAAAAGAAAAGAAAACAAACAAGCCTAAACAGTCAGAAGCCCAAACACAACAAAAAAAAAACAAATTTCTCTTTTTGATTTTTGTGTTTGACCCAAATTCTAATTCTAATAATATAAAAAAAAGCAACACAATAAAAAGCTAATTGGGCCACCAACTGCAATCAAACTCAAACCCTTAAAATCTTATAACCTAATAGGTAATAAATACTAATAACATAACATAAAAATAAAAGTCCAAAGAATAACAAAAATGAAAGGAGATTATCAGAGCCTGACTCTTCATCGTTACCACTGGAGAGAGGGACCAAAGAGCCTGACGAACGCGTGAGGAGGGCGGCGTGATGGCTGCGAGGGTGGTCGCCTGGCACGTGGTGGCTTGTGCGGAGAGGACCGACAACGAAGTAGCGGTGTTCGGATGGTTGTTGTATGTAACATCCTAAAATTCGAATATAATTAATTTGAAAAAAAAAGATTAAGTTATAAAAAATATATATGATAGAAATAAAATATAATTAAGAGGTTTAGTGGAGAGAATTTATTAGTATAAAGTTTATTAAAGTTTTTTTTGTTTAATTGATTAAAGTTGTTAGTATAAAAGGAATATCAAATTAATATCAAAAAGTAAAAAAAAATTATAAATTAAAAAAATGAAAACGAAAAAGAAAAGAAAAGAAAAATAAAAAAAAATAAAGAAAAAAAACCTAAAAAAACTATGCGCCACTGATAGTAGTGCGCTGTCTAATGCCTACTATAGTCCATGCGCAAATAATGGGATTTATACTTAGTAGCGCCGCACAGTAATGTATTAGAGAGGCCGCGCAGTAGTTTGAGAGTCAGAGGTTCCGACACTTTTTTCTTTGGCAGTGCAGCTGTAGCATTAAAGAGAAGAAGTTTTTTTAGTTTAGTACTAGCTTTTTTGTCGTACATAATTTTTAGAGCATTTTGAAGGTGTTCGAGAGGTGAGTAACAATACTTTTTACGAATCATTTTTATGGTATATGTGTTTGTTTTTGTGGGCAAGGGTTTATCCTATGATTTTGGGAACTTTCAATTAAATTGAGGCATGTTGATATTATTAACCTATTTTCAAAAATTGGTCTTTTTCAATTAAGATGAAAATTGATTATTTGATATGAAACACATTCTTGGTATTTGTATTGGTTGATTGATATGCTTGTTGATGTATATTATTTCTTGTGTTTATGATTGCTATATTGTACTCGTAAATTTACGTGATAACATGATATTTGTTCAATTGATATTTATGAGTTGATTATATGATGATATGGAATTGTAGTGGTTATATGCTTTGAAAAGTTTGTCAATTGTGATTGATGGTTTTATGCTTCGGAATATGGATGAATGAGTATATGCATGATGTGTGGAATTTGTTGATATGCCACCTAAGAATGGGGCATTGACTTGTAACATCTCCATTTAATGGGATGTCGAAAAATAAGATATGTGGCAAGGAATCCATTTTATGAATGAGGCTCTCGGGTCACCGTTAATGGGAGGCAAGGAACCAATTTAATTAAGAGGTTCTCGAGTCACCACAAGGGCAAGGAGTCAATTCTAAAATGGGATTCCCGAGTCACCATGGGGGCAAGAAATCAATTCTAGAACGAGGTTCTCGGGTCACCATAAAGAGGGTGGCAAGGAATCAGTTCTAGAACGAGGTTCCCGAGTCACCGCAGACAAGAGGCAAGGAATCAATTTAATGAGGCTCTCGAGTCACCGAATTGGGCAAGAAACCAACACGGAGTGGGGTTTCCGATCCACTTGAGGAATGTGTTATTGTGTGATGTGTTGTTACTTTGTTCAATTAATATATGATATTTGATTATATTGTCGTTATATGATTGTTGTAATCAAGTGTATTTTTTATAATGAACATTATTTTGGAAAATTAGCGGGTACCATCGATAGTTTTTCCAGTTACGCACCGGCTGAGAACATCATTATTTTCGAAATATTTTATAACTGTATTATTTTTCACTGAGATTTTATATCTTATTAAAAAGTGTTGTTTTCAGAGCCCGAGGACATCATTGTTGCGGACACCGAGGCTTGGAGAACTATTTTCTTATTTTTTTTAGCTTAGCTGGTTAGTATTGTAGCATGGCTTACGAGTGCCATGCAGACATCGTTTATTATTTTCAGTTATTCTTCTCGGATTGTAGTTAGACGCTCGGTTTTGAGGATTTTCTTTTTATTTGGTTTTATTCAGATGTGTCGATTTAATATTATATTTATTACTTTGATACATTATTATTATTTTATTTAATATGAGACATTTTCCAGACTTATATAATTGAGAAAATTTTTATGATTAGCATATTTTAATTAAATGTTTTAAAGGATTTTTATACAATTTATTTTGGGTTACTAATGTAACGAAGGACATTACATTTATGGTATCAGAGCAGTTCGATTCTAAATCGGGCTGTGGTAGTGAGGCTTGGGGCTTTTTCTAAAACAAAACTTGGGCGCATATGATGCTTGTTAGAGTTATAATTTCTGCATGTTATTCTTTTAAATGTTGGACCCGATCAACCCAGTGTTTGATTGGTGGTGTGCAGATTATGGCCACTAACAGGCGACGGACGAAGGATGCACTTGTGGTGACTTTGACTCAGATGACCAGAGTTCTGCAGGAGCAGAAGGGCACTCTCTGTCAGATGAGGGATAAGGGGAACGGGCCTAATGTTGGTCCAGTCGTAGCTCCAGATCCGTAGTACAGGGGTTTGTCAGAGTTCCGAAATAACAATCCATCAACATTTCGAGGGACAACCAATCCGATTGAGGCAGAGGAGTGGTTACTGAAGCTAGAGAAGATTTTTCGAGTCATGAGGTGTGATGATGATCAAAAGGTGGATTTTACCACCTACATGATGGAGTCAGACGCGAGGCACTGGTGGAATTGTGCTAGGGGTGGATTTCTTGCTTCGGGGGCCCATATCACATGGGACGGGTTCAAGGATGTTTTCCTGGAAAAATACTTTCCGTATAGTGTTCGTATACATAAGGAGGCAGAGTTTCTTCAGCTTCGACAGGGGAGCATGACCGTGGCAGATTATGTTGCCAAGTTTGAGAGCTTGTTAAGGTTCTCTCCATATGTGAGGGACAATCCTGATGTTGACTGGAAGGCAATCAAGTTCGAACAGGGCTTGAGGCCAGAGCTGCAGAGCCTTGTTGGGCTCCTAGAGATTCGGGATTACCCCACCTTGGTGAACAAGTGTAGGGTGGCAGAGCGAAATATGCAAGCTGTTTTGGCTGAGAAGTCGAAAGAGAAGAGCTTTAGCGACGACAAGAGATTCCAAAGCAAAGAAGTTAATTTTCAGGAGATCCTACGACCTGTGCCTACAATCGCAAAGGGTTGCCATGTTCAAGGGGCTCAAGGTGACAAAGAACTGATATTCTATAAATGTGGATGGTAGCACCAAGGTCGTACGTGCCCTGCGGCACAAGTCTCCTGCAACAAGTGTGGATAGACTGGACATTTTGCTAGGGTGTGCAAGTCAGGAGGCCAATCTCATACCAGACCACAGAACCACGAAAGGATCTTTACCATCCAAGGGGAGGAAAGGAAGGAGTTCGATGACTTGACCCAAGGTCAGGACTTCCTTAAAGGTAATTTTTAGAGTATTTTTGAGGTCTTCGAGAGGTGAGTAACAATTCTTTTTACGAATCCTTTCCATGGTATATGCGTTTGTTTTTGTGGGCAAGTGTTTATCTTATGATTTTGGGAACTTTTAATTAAATTGAGGCATGTTATTATTATTAACCTATTGTCAAAAATTGGGGTTAATTTTTCAATTAAGACGAAAATTGATTAAATTGACTATTTGATACGAAACACATTCTTGGTATTTGTATTGGTTGATTGATATGTTTGTTGATGTATATTATTCCTTGTGTTTATGATTGCTATATTGTACTTGTAAATTTACGTGAAAACATGATATTTGTTCAATTGATATTTATGAGTTGATTATATGATGATATGGAATTGTAGTGGTTATATGCTTTGAAAATTTTGTCATTTGTGATTGATGGTTTTATGCTTCGGAATATGGATGAATGAGTATATGCATGATGTGTGGAATTTGTTGATATGCCGCCTAAGAATGAGGCATTGGCATGTAACATCGCCAGTTAATGGGATGTCGAAAAATAAGATATGGGGCAAGGAATCCATTTTATGAACGAGGCTCTCGGGTCACCGTTAATGGGAGACAAAGAACCAATTTAATTACGAGGTTCTCGGGTCACCATAGGGGCAAGGAGTCGATTCTAAAATGGGATTCCCGAGTCACCATGGGGGCAAGGAACCAATTTAATGAGGCTCTCGAGTCACCGAATTGTGCAAGAAACCAACACAGTGGGGTTTCCGAGCCACTTGAGGATTGTGTTATTGTGTAATGTGGGATTACTTTGTTTAATTGATATGTGATATTTGATTATGTTGTCCTTATATGATTGTTGTAATTAAATATATTTTTTATAATGGACATTGTTTTGGAAAATTAGCGGGTACCATGGACAGTTTTTTCGGTTACCGCGCCGACTGAGAACGTCACTATTTTCGAAATATTTTATAACTGTATTGCTGTTCACTGAGATTTTATATCTTATTAAAAAGTGTTGTTTTCATAGCACGAGGACATCATTGTTGCGGACACCGAGGCTTGAAGAACTATTTTCTTATCTTTTTAGCTTAGCTGGTTAGTATTGTAGCATGGCTTACGAGTGCCACGCAGACATCGTTTATTATTTTTAGTTATTCTTCTCGGATTGCAGTTAGACGCCCGATTTTGAGGCTTTTCTTTTTATTTAGTTTTATTCAGATGTATGGATTTAATATTATATTTATTACTTTGATTCATTATTACTATTTTATTTATTATGAGACATTTTCCAGACTTATATAATTGAGAAAATTTTTATGATTAGTATATTTTAATTAAATGTTTTAAAGGATTTTTATACAATTTATTTTGGGTTACTAATGTAACGAAGGGCGTTACATTGTGGGTGGCGACTAGATAAACTTGGTGGCGGTGGGGCTGAGCGAAGCAGTGGCGATCGGTGTGGGTCACAGATGCGCGGATTTGAACCGTGTGGCTTCTATGGCAGCGCGAGGCGGCGGTGCAAGGCGACTGTGCGAGGCGGCGACAAGGTGCGGAGGCAGCGATGAAGAACAGAGCAGGGATCTCTTTTTATTTCTCTTTTCTGTTTCTGGTGGTTGGATTTGGATTAGTTTTTTTTTTTTTTTTGTGATTTGGGTGGGATGGAGGTTATGGTGAAAATGAATGTTGAAGATGGGTGAGGCTATATAAAAATGGGTGTTGAAGATGGGTTCTGAGAATTTTTGTGGGGGGCAAGGGTGATGGTGAGGAATGATTCTGATTTTGAAGGAGAAGATGATGGCTAGAAGGATCCCTCAAGAACTGATTTTCGTCCCCCCTTCCTCAGAATTTTATTTTTCTGTATTCTCTCTCTTCTCTATCTGTTCAGTTACCCCCTTTGTGTTGTTGTTGTCCTCTCCCTCCCTATGATTTTCGATCAGTACTATTTAAAGAGAAGAGAAGAAGTGAAGATCCATTTAGTTTTGACATTGGGACAAGTTGAAATAGAGTGTTGCAGTGATTCAAACTCTCTTTAGTCCTCTAAATTTCCATTTTTGTATCTTTTTCCTCTGATCAAGGCATGACCCGTTTCCTAAGCTCTGAAAATTAGCTAAAAAAGGATTCTGATTTCTTGGGCTTGAAGCTTGAACTAGCCTCCTATCCTATTGTTATTTTGCTGTCAGTTCAAAAGAGAGCTTGGGAGTATGCTGGTTAAAGAGAGCAACTTAAGGAAAAACCATGGTAGAGGAACTTAAGGACACTGTACGTGGATGACAAAGGATGCAATGCAATTTTTCATTTTTATTTATTTATTACTTGCTTTTCAGCTTTAACTAATTTTTGTCTTTTTGTTTTTATTTTAATTAGCTGTTGGGCCAAAGATGTAATGGGCTGGATGGTGGACTAAAAAACTTGTAACAAAAACAAATTGGGTCAATAACATGAGCAATTTTTTATTTTTCTGTATTTTCTATATATTTTTTAATTTCAAAATATTAAAAGAGAAAATATCCGGACAAAATTAGGCGTTCACAAATAAAAATCCACTTTTATCCATCCTTAAAATATGTTTCACGTGCGGCCACTAAAAAAGAAATATGTGAAATAAATTATTAAACTTTAACTATCACATCTCACGTCTCAAACTAGCTCAATTGATGGCTATTTGAGAGTTTGAGTACAATTTATAAAAACACTGAGGTGCGCCCATGAGATTTGAAATCTTCTTCTAATAACGCCTCTATTGGTTTATACGTAATAGATAGAAAATATAATTTCATAATACATCATGCATAGCGATATATGTGTGATCTTTGGAGAATCATTGTCTGTCTCTTTCGCTTGGACGGTAGGCTTGGCAACGGAATGGAATCCTCTCCATGGAAATTTCCGGTTAGAGAGAGATAGATCCATAGAATAAAATAATAATATAATATATTATTATTTTATTCTATGGGTCTATCTCTCTTCAATTGGAAATTTCCAGTAACTGGAGAAGAATTGAACCCCTTGGCAACTATATCATACATGAAATGTTATCTCGATCTTTTGCAATTTTTTTTTTTTTTTTTTGCGAGTGGGTTTGAACAAGCATTTTATAATTAATATATATTCGAGAAGAAACAAAGAGTTTCATCAAGCTTACACATAATAGTTAGAACCAGTCAAGTAGAACTCGTTGAGCATGTATCTGACGAGTGATAATTGATAGAGAATAAAACGAGAGGGATTGAGGTAGCTAGAAATGGTCCAGATTGGTAGGCAAATTAAACATCGAGATATAAAGAAAAGATATACAACATAAGTACAACAAGCAATAGAGCATAACTTTTCTGCAAAGGTATAGAAGAAGACTTAATAATATTAATAGACAAGAAGCACCTTTATTAGTCAAGTCAACTAATTCATTTTCAATGGTTGTCAAGAAAGTTCTTCACTTTAAAAAATAAACACAAGACTCTGATAGATAGGAAACAACAGACAAGTACATAGAACGTGATTGGAAAAATGAGGAACAAAAATCGAGAGAGAAAAACACGGTGGTATTTTTTTTAGGTCCGGGATGAAACCCAGAATATCTCATGACTGGAAGTTGTTGGACTGATCTTTGAGATTATAGAGTATCAATTAAGGGACAACTCTTCCACCCACACATTTTGTCTTGGAGTAATGTTTCTATAATTTTTTCAAGAACATAATATTTTTGACATTTTTGTCATTTATACTTTATTTAATATTATTAGTTTTTAGAAATAAATTTTGTATTAAGATATGCAATCATATTTATTGTGTATTTTATTCACTAAATGAAAAAAATAGTTTAAAAAATATAATGTATAAATAAAAAATAATATAATTTTGGAATAACAATATGTAATATGAAACTAACAGATTAATAAATTGTGTTCCGATTCAAAATGTTATATACATGTTTTTTTGGGATCAAGGACGTCTCTCTACCAATAGTTGAAAATTAATTCGCTTCAAGTCCGAGAAATCAGTAAAGTACTAAATAGAAGCTCTCCCAACAATACCTTTTTCCTACACATAATTAGGGATCAAACTCCATGTTTAAAAAATTCAATTATCTATCAATCATGTTATATCTTGCTCATAGATGTTCTAGTTTTTTAACGCATCAAATCATTGATTGAAAATCATTATTTTTATTTTATATGGTTATAAACCTATTTTTTGTTTTATATATATATATATATATATATATAAAAGATATCATTACACAAATATAATATAAACCTAATAATTAATAATAATGAGAGGATCAAGTTAATGATAAAATTGCATTCTCTGTTTGTCAAAACATATAAGATGATTTGTGATTAGTTTATTGTGTAAAAACAATGTACATTAATAATATATTAAAATTAAACTCGGATCTTATCTATTTTATTTATTTATTGAATGTATAAAATGTAAGTAAAAAATGCCATTGTTTCAGTAAATAAAATAAAATAAAAATTTTTCAAAAGAAATTATGCTTTATTACAGTTTTGGTCTCTCTACTTATATATTCATTTGTGCGATTTAAGTACCTCAAAATTTTTTTGAGCTCATTTAATCCTCCAATTTATCAAATGTGATAAAATAGTCATTCCATCCTTTTACCGTTAAATTACTAACGACAAGATGATTCTATCTGTCATCTATTTACTCAAATAAATTTTTTAAATTATGTTGTTGTAAAAAAATTAAAGGTTAAAGTAATTTTTTGGTCCCTAAACGTAACACTGATTTTCAATTTGATCCTTATACATAAAAAGTTATCAATTTGGTCCCTATACATGACACTGGTTTTCAATTTGGTCCTCACCGCTAATTGGTCCCTATACAAGAGGGATCAAATTACAAATTATTATAATATATAGGGACCAAATTGAAAATAATTATCACATGTAAGGACCGATTTCATTTTTTTTTTGTTGAATTGGTCCCTTCATGTGATAATAATTTGCAATTTGGTCCTCTTATATAAGAATCAATTAGCGGTGATGACCAAATTGAAAATAAATGTTACGTATAGAGACCAAATTGATAACTTTTTACATATAGGGATCAAATTGAAAATCAGTATAACGACCAAAAGATTACTTTAACCAAAATTAAAATGATTTAATAAAAAATAAATAAATATGTTGAATGTTGATTAGTGGGGATCGTGACTTTCTTTTTCTTCGTTCATAGTTTTTTCCTTTCTTCTTCAACCTCGTTAGGTTCGTGTATAGTTTGTTGTCGAATAGGCTGGGCAACGCGCTGGTCGCCTCGGCAAGGACGAGGAGGGAGATCACAATGAAGGTCGAAGGTGCCGTGGGAGACCGCGTGGCGGCACGGGACGACAGCGAAGAGCGTGGCGATGTGGTGCGCTATGAAGAGGACGTCACCGGGGAAGAAGATGAGGCAGTGAACCAGATCCATGTGGAAGTAGGCGGTGTTGTAGTCCTTGACGAGTTTCTGGAAGCCGCGGTTGGGGTCGGAGAGGATGGCAGAGGATATGAGGAACACGGCGGATGTGCCGTGAAAGAGGGAGGATTTGGGTCGGATCTTAGGGCTCCAGTTCCGGAAAACGATGAAATAGCGATAGATTGTGAGGAACATGAAGAAAAATAGGACAACAACAAAGGATTATAAACCTCAAGTTCTGGGGGTAGGAATATTCTGGTTTTTATTCTGAATATGATTTCCTATGTTGTGTCTGTTTTGGATATTGGAGAGTGAATGACCATGATTTTTAACCTTAGCTTTTGAGTGAGAATGAATATATTGTGGCTTATTTGTATGGAACCCCGTGAGTCGGTGATATTTGTTTGCAGAAGAGGGAAAAAAATTTGGGTGAGAATTTTGAAATTGAAGATAGACAAAATGCGTTTTGGACTTTTGGTAAGAAAAAGTGAATGAAATGAAAGTTGGATAAATCATATCATCTCTGAATTCAAAGCTGCTGGGATTGGGATCGAGCATGATTGTAAGAACGAGACGGAGGAGCTATTTGGATATTCAAAGCCGTTAGTAAGTTAATGGTAGAAGGATGGAAGGATCAATTTTGTAAAAAATCACCCAATTGAGAAAATAGAGATATCAAAAATATAATATTAATTTAAGAAATTGTGAAAATTTCTATCTAAAGTAAAATGTTTAATTATATTTTTAGTTCCTCAAATATTATATATATATATATATATATATATATATATATATATAATTTTGATCCTCAAAATTCATTTGAGAAAATTAGATCCCCGATTATTACTATCAAATTCTTCAATTCATTTTTCATCCAATTGTTAACTTGACTAGTTGAATGTTAGTGACTCCTTTTTAACAGCTCATGTGGCAATTTTCTCGGATGTGCAGCACGTGGTAGACACTGGTTGCCCTCCACAGTTTGCAAATCAGAAAATTAAACCTTCATCAGAAATTCTGCAAAGGGATTTTTAAAAAATTCTGCAAAGGGACCACATCTCCGTCTTAGAAGCTCTTCCATCCATCTTTGGTATTCTCACAATCATAAAGCTTCCTTAATAATGAAGTTAATATTGTTATTTATATAATTGATAATGTAATTATGATTAGTGTTGTAGTATTTTTATGTTTACACATATATATGTATGTATATATTATTACATATGATAATATGTATATTAATATATGATTATTTGTATTAATATGAGATTGTGTCTCTTAATATGTGATCTTATTTGAATATATGATTTTGTTTGTGATTTACATGTTAATATATGATATATGATTTTATTAATAATAAGTGATTAAGAATGATATGATGAGATATCATGTGATTTAATATTTAAATAGAGATAGTGTAATTTTTAGATTTTAGTCCCTCAACCAATCAGATTTGAGTCCTTATTAATAAAGGATAATCCTCTTTTTGGTTATCTCTTAAGATCTTATCATAATCTCCTATCATAATCTCCTAATTAAGGATCCTATCTAGGAATAACTATCAAATCTGTCGCTAAATTTCCATTGAACTTTTTTACAATCATAGAATACGATCATTAGACGTTAATTTGTAGATATTTCTCTAAGCTGTCTAACGACACCGATAACGCCACAATCGAAAACTTGTAGCTCAAGTTATGGTCAAAATATCGATCTGCATACAGTTTGGGCTGAAATAGGAGCCCGTTATGCCCCAACTCGTATTTATACCATAAAACTCGGCCTAAACCCTATTTTTCACATTGTTAAACTCATAATAGCTATCTCTCTTCATCTTTCTTAGTTTTCCCTTAAACCCCTTGAAGTTCTTGGAGTTTGTGAGTCTGTTTGGGAGAGACATTACGCGTGTTAGCATCGTTTAAGGTAACGTAGTTATCCCTCCTTAATCTCTTTTCCCTTTCTTTTGAATTGAGGATTAATTGGTTATTATCTTCCCTTATTGTTGACCAAGGCTTGAGGAACTCGTCGAGCAGCTCGAGGGAACGTGTCTACTTTGCCAACGTTATCGTTTTGGGAATCTTCATTCCAGGTATGGGGAGAAGGATAGTGTATACATTAGGCAAGGGGTAGCATAAGATGAGGGGTCCTCATAACCCCGTTATTGTTGTTAATTGTTATGAATGCCTATTCGTTATATGTTGTTATTAATTGTTATTGATATTGCTACGTATAGTATGACTATGCCTAAACTGTTGTTGATGCCATGATCTACCTGGTTGTATGAGTTAATTGTTATAATTGCTAATTGGTTGGTGGTATGCTTAATGTTTATGATTATCATGTTGTTCGTCAATGATGTATAATAGTCAAATCTGTTCATGATCTGATTATGATCGTTATGTTGTTGTTGCTATGCATTGACTGGGTGAATGTTGATTGGATGAGGCTGTGTTGTTGTTATGATGAACACGTTAATAAGACCTTAATCAGTTTTAAATAGGACTCTTGGTTAACATAGAATTTAAGGGGTTAATTCCCCAATGCTTCATAAGACATGAACTGTTAGTGAGAGGTGAGGTTTTATGTCAATCGGATTAGTCAAAGGAACCTAGGATTTGTTTTGAGAGTGTTAGGGAGTTTTGACTCTAAGAATCTTGTAAGACTCAATGACTTAAAGATTTTGATATATGACAAATACAAGTTAATGTGTATGCAAGTGTTTTAGTGTCAAATTACAAAGACAAGTATCAAGCAGTGATCAACAAGTTCACTAAGCAAATTCAAAGGAAAATATTCAAGGAAGAACTTGAAGGAATCAAGGAGCTGCATGTAGAAATCAAAAGATCAAAGGATCATCAAGACCAAGCTTAACGGAGAATTTTAGATTTAAGTCTTAGATGATATGTAAGAGAAAGAAATCTCTTAGTCACAAAATAGCTCAACTAAAAAGATGCATGAAGAAAATCAATTTTCATAACCTGCATTAAAAGGAATAAGTTTTCGTTAATGAAAATAATTTTTGGAAATGAGAAGCACTCGTCCACTAAAGTGATAGAAGCATTCGTCCACTAAAGTGATAGAAGTGCTCGTCATCTAAAGTGACAGAAGTGCTCGTCCACTAAAGTGATACAAGCGCTCATCCACTCAAGTGACATAAGTGCTCGTCCACACAAGTGACAGAAGCGCTCGTCCACTAAAGAGATAGAAGGGCTCGTCCACTAAAGTAACAGAAGTGCTTGTCCACTAAAGAGATAGAAGCGCTCGTCAAAGTCTTTGGAGTTGCTAAGTCCTTAATGAGAAGCTCCGTCCTATGATGTGGCATATGGAGCTCGTCTACTAGGTTACGCTCAACCAGTTAAAGGAGTATCCGTCCAATGGCGTGGCATATGGAGCTCGTCTACTATCAACTACGAGCCCTGAGGATAGAAGACGCCGCCAATGTAGAATCATATTTCAAGAACTAGAATCAAGAAAACAGATTTTGTTATCAGACCCAAATCTATTTTGATTGATCCCAACGACTATAAGTTTTCTATATAAAGTGGGAACAAAGGAACACTTTTAACAATATCGAAATATATCAATACATATATCATAACATATCAGAATTACACGAAATCAATTTGAGAGATCAATTGTGAAAATCATTCATCATCTTTCTTGAGTTTGTTGTGAAAAAGAGTGTTTCATTCTCATAAGTGCTTCAATTTGTATATCTGACTCTTGAGAGTTAGGAATCAATTTTTGTTCTATTTGATTGTAAAGAGAGAGGAGTCTCTCTGTGTGATTAGGAGTGAGGTATCCCTAAGGAAGAACATTGAGGCTCTTCACAAGAGTGTGGTATCTCGAGGTGAAGGAGTGCTTTGTGGTGTAAAGGTTTTTCAAGCTACCTGGCTAAAGCTTGTTGTGTTAGTGTGTGAAAACCCACATGTGGAGTGGGGACTGGATGTAGGTCACAGTGGTGGTGACTCGAACCAGGATAAATCTGGTTGTGTGGTATCTCTAGACTTAAACTCTTTCATTTCTGTCTTGCGCATATAATTATGATCTTGATGTTCTAAGTATTCAATTGATATCGAGTTCTTAATCTGCATAATCAGTATTGAACCTTGAGTAAACTACTAATAACTGTGTATTCAATTATATTCTCAAGGATCAATATTTGAATTGAATCTTGCATCATAAGTGATCAAATTCGAATAGCTTAATTTCTGTTTCTTAATCACTGAAACTGAAACCTGCAAGTTTGTTCTTGATTGTTAATGCTTGTATACGAAACTTGCATAACTTGTTCTTAATCTTTAAACGCTTAATCAGTTTTTGTATTTTGTTATTACTGAGTTTTGAACCTGAACCTATTCTGTGATCTATTAATTATGTATCAATCTTTCTTATCCTCATCACCTTCTATTCAAGATTTCATAAAAAGCCCTTTATTGTTTTTGTAAAAGATGCTGAGGCAACTCTGATTTGAAAAGTAAAGTTTTTGGAAAGGAATAATTTTTGAAAACTCGATTCACCCCCCTCCTGAGTCGTTGAAGCCAAAACAACAAATACTTATGAATCTGACCAGAACATTAACGCTGGCCCAGGAGCACGGTCGTGCTACGGGGAGCACGCCCATGCTCCCATTTTTATTCGGAAGGCAGACCAGCGCATTGAGCACGGCCAGGTGCATGATAGTGAGGACGACCACACTCCACTTAAGTGGCAGCACGACGGTGCTGGGGTGAGCACGCCCGTGCTCCCCTTGCTGGTCAGAATCTGAGACTAAAGGAATAAAGGGGTATTTCACCCCAGTTGTCCCCAATAATGCAATAATACACCAATCGAATGAATAAGAATTAGATAACTTAATTAAAGGATTAATTAAGATAATGAAGAATAATAAGTTGGTTAAGTCGGTACCATTGGGTTACCACACGTTGATACACTTTGGTTCTTTTTGGCCAAAGTGTCATCGATGCTTTTTGGTCGAGGCGTTGATGAGTTGAACCTTGGTGCTTTTTGGCCAAATCGTTGATGTTGTTGATAATGGTGATAAGTCTTGGGTGCTTATCGGCCTGAGCAAAGGAGGTGGTTGCTTTTTATATCATTTGCTCATGTATTCATACGTTGAAGTTGATTAGTGGGGGATGTTCAACACAGGGGAGGTCGTCCAAGTTATGATGATTTGGCCTAAGTCTCGGGTGGTTCACCCAAGGTTTGGTGAATCGTGCGCCCCCGAGTTGGCGTATCCAGTTATGATAAGTCGACTATCCAAGGGGTTCACACATGGTTTGGTGAACTGCCGGCGTTGGTGCTTTTATGGCCAATATGGATATGTAACTCCGAAGTTGACTTCCTGAGATAGTTGGATCCAAATGCATAACGGAGTAGCGGAGTAGTGTTGCACCGCATAGCATGTGTTGATTGAGATGATATGTTGTTATGTTATTTAATATTGATGTTATGTTGTATTGCTATGCCATGCTATGATGTATGTTCATCTTGCTTAAATACTTCCATGTCGATGTGTTTACATGATTTCTTATTCCCTGTTTTCCCTGTTTCTGTTGTTGCATGTATCTCTTATGTAAAGGATGGTGAGCAGCTAGGGAGGAGTGACTCTGAGGAGCCACGACTCTAGTTAGGATGCTTAGTTATAGTTGATAGTTTTGTTTAATTGTTTCAGTTGTATTTCGAGAATTTTATCTCGGAACGGTTATACCAGCTCTGTATGTGACATCGAGGTTGGGGTTTTGTTTATGCTATACGTTGTTTATGTTTTATTGTTTTAAAACAATGTTCTTTCTACGTTAAGTGTTACAATGTGGTATCTTTCTATCAAATTTTAATTTTATCAAACAAATGCATGTTTTTATATTATGAGACATCGCGTTGTGCCCCTTTGTGTCATTATATTAAAACCTCATTATTTAATTACTTAATCGCACGCTTAACGTGAAAATACGTAAAAATTAAAAACTTAACTTATAACGTATACAGCTTCATATAGAAAACACATCACAATCTAAGTATATTAAGCATATTACAAAATACTATTGAGGGTATCCTTTCAGTAGGATACATCACAGACATATCCTTATAAAAAAGTTAAACAAAGCGGAAACATATAAAAACGCCTCACGAGACGCACTGGCCATAACTAACTAGACCCTAATCACAATGGGTCACAGCTCGTCCTCCAGTCTCTGGCTCGTAGGGAGTTCCATCCAACTCCTCCTGGTTACGCTCATCCATGGGGTCTTCTCGTACGATTCCACAAGGAGATAAAATACAACATACAGAAATATACACGGGATAAGAAACAGTTATATCATCAAAAGTAGAAAAGAGTCATAGTACATTATACAGTAATTGTCACAGACAATCAATACACCTAACTAATAAATCATCCACAAATTAAATATATCATCATCTACCCTCAATCTCATGCTACTCAAGGACACCGTAGATACACACCTATTTCTAAGGTGGAAGTGGTCTCGCGAGAACTCTTGATTTTACATGTATTATATTACCAAAACGCCTCGCGAGACGCACTGGCCATAACTAACTAGACCCTAATCACAATGGGTCACAGCTCATCCTGTAGCCTCTGGTTCGTAGGGAGTTCCATCCAACTCCTCCTGGTTATGCTCATCCACGGGGTCTTCTCGTATGATTCCACAAGGAGATAAAATACAACATACAGAAATATACTGGGGATAAGAAACAGTTATATCATCAAAAGCGAAAAAGAGTCATAGTACATTATACAAGATGGTGACACAGACAATCAATACACCTAACTAACAAATCATCCACAAATTAAATATATCATCCTCTACCCTCAATCTCATGCTACTCAAGGACACCGTAGATGCACACCTATTTCTAAGGTGAAAGTGGTCTCGCAAGAACTCTTGATTT